>AFIY01001420.1:0-11297 GCA_000223825.2 Zymoseptoria passerinii SP63 | reverse complement strand
GCCTACTACTCGATATGGGCCACTATCTTAATTAGCGAGCTTACTAGTTATACTATACTACCTCTAATAAGCTTGCCTACACGGCGTGTAAAGGGGAGCTTGTCCGACGCAATCGATTTATAGTTACGACAACTGGTAGCGTTCGCTCTTCGGAGATAATCGGCAAGCCGGAACTTATGAAGGAGAAGATGTGGGACGGCAGACCAGTATAGACGGTAAGGCCAGAGATTATCGGGAACTGGTTCAGATTAACAGAGGGCGTGCCAAATAAAGGTATTATCGTCCTCATCGATGAGTCTACTGCAGATCTGGAGGTAAACCTGTAGAGCGGCATTGTTTGTAATTAATGGGCTGAAGCAGTCGAGGGCGTTTTCCTCTTCGGTAACGACAAGTAAGTCTAAAAGCCTACCAGACTGTCTACGCCGTACGAGATTTTGCTAACGTTGAACAGACAGTTGCGACCACCAAATAGATCGGCCGACCGGAAGATTCAGTACAACTGCTACCTCAAGCGTCTCGACATTAGCTTGCCACTTCGGCTGAAGCGAGAAGGCTGGCCATGTGTCGAGCTCAAGGAGCAGTATCGCATAGCAGCGTGCATCGCTGACGTCGCCAATCGTAACATTTACGATAGCCAGCTGAGGAACGGTCCTGTCACGACCAGGGCTCTCGACCAATCCAAGCCCGGGCTTCGCACAGTTCTGCTCGACATACTCCTCGAGCACGGATCCGAGAGTGTAGTTAATCCTGCGAAGTACCGACTTAAAGCTTCGGACGCCGATGTTCGTCTGCGTTGGATCGAAGTCGATGGACACCGTGTGAAGGATCGTGCCCCGTGGGCTGTCAAGGAGCATTCGGAAGTTGTGCTCTCCCAGATCATGCCGCAGCTGTGCAAGTACTTCAAGGGCAAAGGAGAGAAGACTTTCGAGAACTTCATGATCATTACGGCCTACAACTATCAAGTGAGTGCTCTCCGCTGCATACCGACAGCTGACATATGCTGACATGACCAGGCCGATATTTACAAGGAGGGTATCAGGCGCTTCCGCAATGGCGACCGAAGCCTCGGTCCAGATGATGTGCCTCGCGTCCTCACAATCGACTCCAGCATGGGCAAAGAATCGGCCATGGTCATCTTCGACGGATCCTTTCAGTACGGGGACCAAGTCGGTATGTTCAAGGCGCCCGACCCAACATCCTCACATACATTACTGACATCCGACAGGCTTCCTTACCGAGAAGACTCGCGTAGCAGTCGCTATCACCCGCGCAACAGAAGTGTTCTGGATCGTTGGCGGTGCAATGCGCGTGAGTGGGAGCGAGGACACTGAAAAGGCGAACAATCTGTTCAGACAGTACAAGGTTGAGTGCGGCCGCAATGATCGCGTCAGTCACTTCAGCACGAAGTGGCAGAAGGACCGTAGGCGTCGGGAGCGCGAGGATCAGAGGGAGAGAGATGAGGAACAAAGAATTCGTGAAGTTCGCGCTGCTGCCAGCCGACAGTTGCCAGTCGAAGATGAGTCGTTCGATTGAAGCACACCCTTCTATCGAGCACGACCTTGCGTCTGGCGGCCAAAAGGCACGGCTCCACGGTCAGGAGATGCATGGCGCGAAGGAGATGTAGGGATCGGACTCGTTCTCAGAATACTGTGGCTCACGCCTCCAGTAATTCCTACAGTAGCCTAGCCACTGTATCTCGTAGTTGCATCTGCTCTCAAACAAACGTAGACCTCACATTCTCCAAGCCATGCGCAAGCATCCCAAGCCCGTAAGAGGCTTGTCCAAGTGGGAAAAAGGGCAGAGCTTCCAGCCAGCACTACCGAAGCGATGCTATCGCTCTTGTTCCTTCATTGCCCTCTTCCTTATGCACATGGCTGTTCCATTCCAATGGGTCCGTAATGAATGGCAGAGCGACTCTCTTCCAGGAGAGATCGCAGGCAAACATCCTTCCACCCTTCTCCAGAAGCCGGCATTCGAGCCAACGAGCTGATGAAAGTCAAAGACGAGCTTTCGCCACGCCAGGTAAACTAAAGACCGCCTTTCGGCATGCCCAGGTATTGTTCGATCAGAAGTCCTCTTCAGCCTCCATGCCAGCATCCTCCTAGTCGGGTTCGACCAGCGATTTCGACGACATTCCTCTCTCTTCCCGCTCTTCGTACTCGCGAGCTCGCCTCATCTGCTCCAGTTCACGGCTCGTCCAATCCTGATCAACCGGCCGTTCCATCTCCACGTCGTCAATCTCCCGCCCAGATAGCAGCGATCTGTTACTCGCCATTGCGTCGTACAACTTTCAGTGATGAGCCTCGACTGCCGCATCGGTGCGCGCTTCGTCGACCAGGAAACCAGATCTTGGAGTTGCATGTGGTCTCGACCGGACCAGGTATTCGTACAGGCCAGCCTGATCTATGCCCTCTCACAGGCGCTTCATGATCGATTCAGCGAGAGGTGGGTCCGGTTCATATGCTTCTGGTGCCCAGTTTTTCTTCACGAGCTTTTTAGTCTTGAAGTTTCTCCGCTCCTGTGCCGTGCGCTTTGATGTGAATGGCGGCGCTCATTTCTGCACTTGTATTTGCGTGGTGCGTGTGATATGACTGTTAAGAGTCTCCTCGTGCTTGTTAAGGTACGGATTTGTTGAGTATGTCGCGAGGAATCTGTTGGGTGTGCTGTGCTTTTGTCCAAGAGACTGGAGGCGAGGATTCTTCGGCTGCTGGATGGATCTGGCGTGATGAAGGGCTGATTTTGACGTTGTTGCTTTGGCAGTCCTCAACTCGACGTCTCGATGTTGAAGTGACGAAATTCAAGCAACAGGAAAGTGCAAATGCAGCGAAGTCAGCAAGATTTTGAGACGACTCCCATCTCTTCGCGATTATTCACAATCGATCTCATGACTCGTATGTGATTGTCTTGACTGAGCAATACCTTCTCCGGCTCAGGCGCATGGGAGCGCCCACCACCGATGAAAGATAGGCAACAGCCGAAGCGCAGGGCGTATGACAACGCCGATGCGCCGCGCTCGTCCCGAGCAGGTTACGTGCAGTGGATATCTCGATCCCAGGTTGACACCAGGACACACTCCCGTGAAACTTCCGCATGGCGAGTGGTGAAGATCAGCAGAGGCGAAAAAAGCAGCGCTTCGGCCAGCGTCGCGTTGAGCGCTTCATCCGCCGCTTCTCGGAATAGCCAGCGTCCAATATCGACGCACTTGGCTTCTTTATGGTAGTTCCACTTGTTCCACCGTTCCAAGCAGCGGTGGGCCTTCCTTGAGGTGACGGATAATCATGGTGGCGAACCGGGCGCCTCGCATCATGTATTCGAGACCTTCGTCCGTCATGCGCTCGAACTGTTCTTCGAGTAGCTTCTCTACTGTGGCGAGATTGGCGGCGGGGTTCGCACGTCTTCGTCCGTGATGAAGCTCGTGTCTTCGATAACGTTTGATGGGTTGGGCGTGAAGAAGATATCGGGCTGGTGTTGTGCGGTGCGGTGATTGATCGCGCAGCGTTGCAGGGCTTCGTTCGCAGTATTACTCTGTCATCCAAGACAATGAAGCAGGTGTTCGATGTCGATGTTTGTCGTCCTCCGCGCTACCTGTACGCGCTACGTCTTGGCACAAAAGATGTCTCCAAACCTTAAAGTCACGGCAGTCGCCCAAATGCAGCGCGGTGAGGATGAAGTATTAGGCGCAAGGATCGTCAGTTCAGTCTTGCTTTTGTCCCTCGCCATCAATCCCGGACTGTGGTGATATCGCCAATGTCTGAAGTTATGCCAAACAGTGTGTCATACCAGCCGAGCAGCCGCATACTGCGTTTCCGCTCGGCGGAAACTCATGCCTGCAAATGACTTCGTTCGGTATGTTCTCCAAATACGAAAGGGCAAGTCGCTGGCTGGCATCTTGCACAGGCTCCAGAGTCCAATACTCAAGACATCATCCAAACTCTCCATAGCATGCTTCAGCTCACACGTGACGTCGGCGATCACGAAAGGACTGCCTGGCTTTATTTCTTGGCCATGTGCTGCTGTGCAAACCGCAGACATGGTCGAAGATCACTACCTGGACCCTCTGTCGTGTGTCAGCAATGGCTGCAAGATGCGCATGGTGGTACGGAATACATGCTCGTTGTATATTATTGAGAAGCATGAGGAGCCTGAGACAACTAATATCAGGGTCCAATCCGAACTTTTTCGCCTATCGGCAACATCACGTGAGCCCAGTTTTCGCCGCCGCGTTCTCGCCACAATGTCGTCACGTGTTCATAAGGAGCCGCAGGGCAGAGCCCTGCGCGACGCATATTGGTGAATGGCGATGCGGGGTCTTGTCAAAATCTTCCTGCACACACAGCTGCTGTGTGCTCACTGCAGTCTGCTGACTCCAGGGCCTTTGACTGGAGATGCGAGACGCGTTGAGGTGCTGTTGAGCAGAAGTGGCATCATCGAGCACGAGATATATCTCGTAGGTGGGTATGTTCCTTTGACGCTCAGCGTGACGAACACGCAGGCAAACGCGCAATCTCTGGAGTCTGCTCTGAGAGCTGTTTGGACCGCCGCGGATACGGAAAGACGGAAGCTCTTTGTTGCGTCTTCAAAGCAGATCTCTCGTTCTCGCTTTAACGCTCGATTCCACGGAGTACCCCAGACGAGCTTTTCAGGGCTTAGAAAGCCTAGAAGTTAGAACCGCTCAATCCATGACAACACCCCAGGGCCTCCCCAGCGGTGTGTACAGGTTGCAGAGATGGGAGGAAGAATGTGTCTTGACAGTGATGTCTCCCTCACGAACGGTGAAGCGACTTATTTGCGCATCGTCACAGCATCAGGCACGGTGAGATGCCATCCTGCTTGTGCTGTGCCTGGCAGGACGTGGACGACGTCACATTGAAAAAATAAAGCAATGTAATTGGTTGGTGTCATGGTGAGGAACGAGCTCGTGGGTTTCGTTAGGGTGAGCCGAGATCTGGGCCGAGCCGAACTCGTTCTCGCATAAATTGTCTTTGGGTTGTTGGGAAAAGCTCACCACGGGCACGTCCGGAAGGCCAATGTGGTGAATATATTATCTTCACGCCTGCCTGCTTCTATTCTCTCCCGTCCCACCCACCTACAACATCCCGTTCCTGCTACTTTACTCTGTGCTCTCGTTTCTAGCTGAGAGACATCGTACCAAACCCATACGCCCTTGCTCCAGCGAGCATCACCACAGTCGTCGACTGAGCGACACTCCTACACATCATCACCCAACGCATTTTGCGTTACACCGCAACCATGCCTTCCCACCAACCCGTGGAGTACAACAACGCCTCGAAGCCCGAGTTCGAGAGCGAGCAACCAAAGGGCGCTGCCATGTCCAAGCCTGCGCCGCAAGAGCCCGTGAGGAATAAGAGCTACGACCCGAAGAAGCCACACATCACAGAGACGCCTCTCACGAGGTACAACTGGTACAAGCACGTCAACTGGTGAGCACTCTTCCTGAGTATCGCATGACATTTACAGCAGCTGACACTCCGTCCTCAAGGCTATCCACAACCTTCATCATCGGCCTGCCTCTCGCCGGCTTGATCGCCGCATGCTACACCCCACTGCGCCTCCCCACTGCACTTTTCGCCATTGTCTATTACTTCGCGACCGGCCTTGGAATTACTGCCGGATATCACCGATTATGGGCACACACCTCCTACTCCGCCTCGACACCTCTCAAGATCTTCCTCGCCGCAGTTGGTGGCGGTGCCGTTGAGGGCTCCATCCGATGGTGGTCTCGAGACCACCGTGCTCACCACCGCTACACCGACACCGACAAGGACCCATATAGCGTTCGCAAGGGCCTGCTTTACTCCCACTTGGGATGGATGGTCATGAAGCAGAACCCGAAGAGAATTGGACGCACAGATATCTCAGACCTCAACGACGACCCTGTCGTTGTCTGGCAACACAAGAATTACCTCAAGGTCGTCCTCTTCATGGGCATCATCTTCCCTTGCCTTGTTGCCGGCCTTGGCTGGGGCGACTGGTTCGGCGGGGCTGTCTACGGCGGTATTCTCCGCATCTTCTTCGTCCAGCAGGCCACATTCTGCGTCAACTCTTTGGCTCACTGGCTCGGAGACCAGCCATTCGACGACCGCAATTCTCCACGCGACCACGTCTTCACCGCGCTCGTCACTCTCGGCGAGGGATACCACAACTTCCACCACGAGTTCCCATCCGACTACCGCAACGCTATTGAGTGGCACCAGTACGACCCCACCAAGTGGTTCATCTGGACAATGAAGCAGGTCGGCCTCGCCTACGACCTCAAACAGTTCCGTTCCAACGAGATTGAGAAGGGCCGCATCCAGCAGCAACAGAAGAAGATTGACCAGAAGCGCGCCAAGCTCGACTGGGGCGTGCCTCTCGAGCAGCTTCCGGTCATGGAGTGGGACGACTACGTCGACCAAACTAAGAACGGTCGCGCACTCGTCGCTGTCGCCGGTGTTGTTCACGATGTCACCGACTTCATCAACGACCACCCCGGTGGCAAGGCCATGATCAAGTCCGGCCTCGGCAAGGACGCCACCGCCATGTTCAACGGCGGTGTCTACTACCACTCCAACGCCGCCCACAACCTTCTCTCCACCATGCGTGTCGGCGTCATTCGTGGCGGTATGGAGGTCGAGATTTGGAAGCGCTCGCAAAAGGATGGTCAGGGTTCGCAGATCTACAAGGATGCTGAGGGCAACCGCATCGTGCGTGCTGGCGCTCAAATCACCAAGATCATGGAGCCGGTTGCCAGTGCCGGCGCTGCATAGGTTCTGTTGTCAGACAGACATGAACGATAGATTATGACGAGTGGCTTTGGTTGTTTGCGTTTTAGCGATGGGAGGGGTTAGATTCGGCGGATGAAGTCTCACATTTCGCTCTCGGATGAAGCATGAGGTGTCTGTCGAGGCACAGCTCGCTAGGTAGACACCTGAATGTACGACCTGAGTACAACAACAAATTACTTCTTACTTCTCAATGTGTACCGTACGTTCACCAGATTGGCGCTACTTGACATTTGAAGCACAGGAGAGGCAGCGAAGATGACGTCTCGTGACTCGTTGGGGAAGTCGTAGAAGACGATGTGGGACATGAGCACTCAACCACAATCAATCACCTGATATGTCCTGTCCTGCACCTAAAGCACGACTTGATACGAAGCAGCTGCTTGAGACAAATCTCGCAGTCTTAGACTCTAGACAGAACATCCGCATGAAGGCTATAGAACTAGAGGTTGTAAAGAAATCTGGTTTTGAGATGTTGCTCAATCGTGGCTCTGAGGATTCTTGGTGCTTGCATCTCCTCCTTGGGTTCGGCGGTGCACGTGCAGCAGACATTTGGAGAACGGACTGGAGCCTCCTGCATGTCAGGTAAGTCATCGCTTGCGGATGAAGATTGCGGCCTTTGTTCTGAGCCATTTGCTATAGCAGAAGTTTACTATTTGATGCCTGAGGCACGAGGGGCATGACTAAGCAGACCGGCCAAGTCTCCTGTTGTCAAAGATGGCAGGTAACACGATAGTTCATCGCGTAGCCTCGCACCCTTGGGCTATCTCCTGTGCAGCACCTTCACACCGAGTCTTTCTCTAACCTCAGGCACAATAAGAGCCTTCTTTCCTCTTGGCGCCCGAAGTGGAGGCAGCCCTCGGGCAGACGCACGAAAAAGTAACAAGGCGTTCGTCAGTCAAACCAGAGAGCTCCGGGTCCACAATATCGACTTCAAGATTGAAGAGTGACAGTCATTGACGTCTGTATTTATTCCGATCCAGGCCTGGATCGATGGAGGCCTTCACGCTGTCTTTTTTATTGCTAACGATGTTGCTTGCACCAAGGCCGACGTGTTGACTAAAGTACGATCTCAATACGAAGGAACCATCAACGAGCGACGATCAAACCCCGAGGATCCTTCCATTCTCATTCAAGGAGGACGTCGATCGAGTTGTTCGACCGCCAGTAACGTTGCTGTACGACAAGCTCAGCGGCTGTGTAGCCGTATTTACAAAAGCCGCGAAGACATCAAACGACATGGCAGACTGAAGATTCAGCCTCTCAAGGCACGCTTTGGTAGGGACAGTATACAAGTCCAATTCAAATCGATAGAGACAGTGCGTACGAACAGCCCAGAATCACATCAACAGCTTTCTCCGAGCCGATGGATCCCATCCGCTTCGCCATCTTTCGAAGACGTTTCGACATCTACGCCTAGCAATTCGGCTTTGATCCATTTGGTTTGCCGTTACAGTCACCATTGCAGTCGCTGCGACTTGTGTTAGCATACGGTCCATCGCCAGGAAGGAGGTTTAGGGTCATGTACCAATAACACTCGTAACCCGGGATGCCGCAACCGGCCTGATTCCCTTGAATGGACCGATTGTAACACCATTGATCAGGGCTGGGGTAGTTGCTACATGTGTCCAATTGTTCCTGCGCCTATCATCAGACATCATCCGCATTAGCCGAGGGACGGACAGGTCAGAAAGGGAGGACGGGGTGGAGCCATACGGCGGCCATTGGGGTGATGAGGCCAAGGACAACGGCGAAACAGTGCCAAGCCACGCCCAACTTTTCCTGGTAAATTCGCAGTCTACATCTCACGTCGGAAAGCATGCGCCTTCGTTGGCATTCGTTTGTAGCGATAACGATGGTCGACTCTCGCCAAGGAACACTTTCAACTTGGGAGACTTCCAGCTTGCCACCTGCGGTGCGCCCGGCGGGAAACAATTTAACTTGAAGAGACTATCATAACCTCCCAGATTGGGCGTGGCCATCGGCGCTCATTTGTGAGTGTGCTCGGGACCGTGGAGAAGCCGAGAATGAGCTACCTCCTTCTCATGCGCTCCTTCTGAAAGCTCGTACTCGATGCGCAGGTGGGAAATTCCGACGGGAGCTTTCACAATACCGCTACCGAAGCAGAATGGGCTGAAAAGGAGATGGAGAATGAGCTGATCTTCCTGGCACCGTACTTGTCCATCGTTTCAGCCACTGACCACCGCAGTCGGGATAGGAACAATCACCTGCACCGGTGTGATGACAGGTTTGTTTGTCCATCTTCTTCGAGGAATGAAGACCGCATCTCTCGTCGATGCAAATACCCGCTCGCACGTCCGCATAACTTGGATGGCCCGGCCGTCCTCCATTACGCTCGTCGCGTCCTTCATCACTTTACAGTCTGCAAAGTGGAATGGCGTATAGACACCATGTTATGACGTCCGTTAATTCATCGAAGGAACATTAGTGCTCATTCCCGCAGTCATCTCTTGTTTTCGCCATTCGCGTATGCAAGCTGTTTGTCGACAGCAGGTATGCAACACGAGCGAAGAATTGAGCTGAGTCAACAGCTGGAGGGAAGCCCCGAAGTCTTGCCAAAGCTCGCCGGCAGCCAGGGCATTGAGCAAGTCAGAATCGAATGTACTCATGCAAACAAGAAGCGTAGTCGTCGCTTTCCGGTATGTTGTAATGCTTCCAAATCTCAAGTAACGTCATATAGCTGGACATCGTCGAATCCGTCGGTTGGAGCCGTCTTGCGCACGGGTCCATAAGTAAAACCAAGCGATCGCTTCATCTCTGCCATGCTGTACGCATGACCTGCTCGTAGTTCTGCCCTGAGCTTTCGAAAGTGCCGCCCGTGCTGCTTCCGGAAGTCCTGCGCTCGAGGTGGCGGATACCCATACGCAGACACGCGAGCTTCCGCGCTGAGAGACCCCATGTAGGACTCCAGGACCTTGGACGGCATGCCGTCGGCTTTATCGCCGACCTCGGCCATGATCTCGCCAGCGTAGTCCAGGATGTCGCGATAGAGGGAGAAGCTTTGATGCACGCGATCCACCTGACTGTTGAGATAGATGTCGACGTTCAGTGCAAGAATGACCGTGAGGAAGATGATGGTTGCCAGACAGAATGTGAAGAGCAGGATTGAAGAAAAGCCCCATTGATAAGTCTCCAGTGTCTGGCATGAAGATACTTTCTGTAGCCATTGCTCGTCGAGGATTTTGCCATCCTGATCCAAGTACAGGGATGGTCGGCATTCAAAGTGTAGCGGAGGTGCTGTCAGTGAGTGCGTTTGGTTCGCAATGGTGATTTTGCTGGTAGTACAGATCCTTGGTTTAACAGTACTGTACCTCGAGGTATACATGGAATTTGAATGAGCATCCGTAAGTGTTTGGTCGACAAGCCAATCTATTGTGAACAGATTGGATGGTTCTTGAGGTACGTAAGGGCCACCCCAGCCATCATCGTACACTGTATCATTCGATCGCAACGTGCCATTGGCTTCGGAGCCGGTGTATTCATGGTCGCAGAACGCGCCTGCCAGCACAGTGTCTGCCGAATTGTCAGCATCGCACATGCTTGTACAATACTCCAGCACATGACTCATAATTCCACAATGGGTGACTGGAGTCACTCTTGGATCCCCATACAGTGACTTGAGACTGCAATCCCACGCGATCAGCGTCGATAACGATCGCAGCCGGTACTATCTGCACTTTGGAATAATCCACAAGGTTGTTGTCTGCGCGATAGAATGGGACCTGTTTGGCTTGGTAACCAGTCATGGTCGATACAAGAGTCCCGAACGCCAACAGGTAGCTGACAGTGTAAAGGTAAGCCAAAAGTCTCCAGCTCCACGAGTGAGCCAATTCCTTTGCAAGCGCCCACCACGCCCAAACGGAGAAGTTCTCAAATGTTAGGCTGGTGACAACGGGCATCCGGAGTGGCCGTTCCTCGAGTAAGGTAAGCAATGACTTTCTGAGAATTGGGTAGATTGAGATTGCTACCAGCGCTTGACCGCCGCGGCCGATAGCAAAGTCCCAGCAGACGTCAATCGCCTTTGCTTGAGGAAATGTCATATTGCCAAAGGCCAGCGTGATGGAAAGGAATAGCCTTGGATCCCAGGTTTGGTTTGTGAGACTCTCCAGTGGGGATATGACTCTGCCATCGGCTGCACATGAGAACTTAAAGTTGCTGAAGCCGCTGGCCGAGTGTGGAAAGGCCCGACCGAAGAAAAGCCCTGTAAAGAGGGCGATAAGGACAAGGCATAGCAGCGGAGTGCCGATGTGTTCCACGCCGCCGTACAGGCTGGTCTTCTGCTTGCCAGTTGAGACGACCTTCATGCTGGAGAGTCGCTGCCGTGTGAAGGAGGTCAAGGAATGCTGCGCGCGTGTTCAGCGCAGCTCTTGTTCAGTCCAAGTTGTGCATGTGTGTTGGGATTTGCATCCTTCGCGTCATGTGTAAGGCCTTGTTTACTTCGTGGTTCACGACCATGTGAGGGCAACTAGTGGACATTGTCGTTTACTACGCTTG
>AFIY01001421.1:0-21729 GCA_000223825.2 Zymoseptoria passerinii SP63 | reverse complement strand
ACCCCCTCCCGACCCGTGTCCAAACCCACCCCACCCTCCCGCTACCGAACCCTTATGACCCCCCGCTCCAAATCCTACGCCGCCGGTGAATGGCACACACAGAGCAAACTCCGGTCCTCCACGATCCTGCCGCCGGGCCTCGACGGCTCGCCGGAGATTCTCATGCGGAGACCGGAGACCTCGGGGGATCGAGAGCTGTTGTTTTCGGCGGGGAGGACGGTGCAGAGGGGACGGTCGGCGACGCCGCCGAGTCGGGTTGCGTTGGGGATTGTGGAGGGGCCGGAGATGGAGGACGGGGGATGGATTTGAAAGGGATGAGATTTTTTTTTATATTTTTGGTTTGAGAAAAGATATGCCCTTGGGATGAATGTGAAAGAGAAAGAGAAAGAGAAGACATGGCGGGATATGATGGGGATTGTGTACATGTGCATATGAGTCTTTGTTTTTGTCATCGTATTGTTTGATGTGGGGTTTTTTTGGGAATGCATTTTTCTTTGTGTTGGTTCTGCTTGGTTTTCGAGCGTGTGTTTTTGTACTATTCATCTGCGTTGTAGCTCGTCTGGTTGGGCGTGTACCTGTAGTCACCGGTTGACGGTTCCTAGCCTTTGCTACTGTGCGAAATGTCCTGATTATACACAGATTTCGCACAGTAGCAAAGTTGTGAACAAAGTCGAAAATGCAGTGTAAAAATGGTTTCTCTAACCAATCGTCAACATGCATCATCAATATCGCTGAATCGCAGCAGTATAACAAAACGATCCCTCCTCACAGAGTCAACATCATCATCAGCAGCGCTACCCTGAGTCCTGCTCAAGCGTGCAGTCACCAGCAAGATGTGTAGTCCCCACGGCGTTTTTGTAGTAGTTGAATGCTTCGCATACGGCGTCGGCGGCGCACAGGGCTTGGCAATCTGTGAGAGATGTGATTCCTTGGCGAGGATCGTAGATGTCAGGCTAGCCGAACTGGCAAATGTGCTCGAGGCAAGTTCAGATGAGCTCGAAGAGCTGGCAAAGGTGCTCGGAGAGCCAGTAGAAGTGCTCGATGAGCCGGTAGACGTGCTCGATGAGCCTGAGGTGGCTGGCATAGTCGCAGAAACCGGATCGAGCAGGCCGACGGTGCTCAATACGCTGGTAGAGGAGGTACTTGAAGAAGCTGCAGAAGTGCCAGACGAGCCGGTAGAGGTGGAAGAAGTAATAGTGGTTGGGTCGAGGAGGCTGGAAGTGCTTGAGGAGCTGACAGAGGTGCTTGGTAGGCTGGAAGAGGTTCTGAGAGTCGCAGTGACTGGGATGAATAGGCCGGAAGTGCTGAGGGAGCGGGTTGAGCTACCCATAGAACTGGCAGAAGTGCTCAAGGAGCTGGCAGAGGTGGTGAGAGTAGCAGTGACCGGGTCTAGTAGGCCGGAGGTAGAGGATCGCGACGATGTGCTTGTCGTCTGGATCGACAAGTCAGTTAAAGTTCTCGGAAGCATACAGCAGCAGTTTACGAGGCTGTCAGAGACGCTGTGGTACATACCGCGGAGCTTCTAGTCGTCGGTGGTCCTCGTCTGCTGCGGAGATGAAGGCGACCTGCAGCCGCGATCATAGAAGATTGTATTGGAGGCGTTGCTCCCTGCGATATGCTTCCGAAAGGCATTTGAGTACAAACTGCAAGTCTTGGAGACGGAACAGTAGCCGTAGCTCATGCACTTTGGCTTCAGCTGGCAAGCGGTATAACATTGCCCGACCGTGTCGACCTGGCGAGACTTGCCGATCAACGTTCTCGAATCGGTGTTGTCGTAGCCGCGAACGCCGCACTCTGGATTGGAGGTGGCCACCGGTATCGAAGCAGCCTGTACACCACCTCTTACACCATATGAAGCAGGAGCTGCGGGAGTGACATCAGCGATGCCGGCCATGGGAGGCACGAAGACGAGAAGGTTTGTGAGCTGCATGCTTGCTTTTTCCTTTCGAGAATGTGATTGAGCGAGCGTGGTGAAGAGAATCAGAGATGGAGAGCAAGTAGGGGAATAATGAGATTGGCCATGATGATGTTGGTGCTGTCTCAACCGCAATGGGCGACGTTGGACCAGTCGTGCTGAACTTGCCGCATGTCTCTGTCCGGTAGTTCCCCGTGAAAGACGTTGCAGCTGTAGGCAAGTGCCGAGACCTCCTCGCCGTCCGATAATGGCCAGCTCAACTCCCATCGAAGTCGTGATCTTCACAATCATTTTTAATTCGACGCCTGACGACCGAGCACATCGAAGAACGGCAGCTCGACCGCGACGCCTGGATGTATCATATCGCCGTGCAATAAGATCGAGAAGTTTGTTCATAGGTCTCCAGGAGCAGCCATAGTAGTAGACAAGCTCGGTCGAGACGTTGGTGGAGTAATCTTGGCTTCAGTTGCCAGCCACGCTTGTCCGGCATCAATCCTCCGGCAACGTTCTCGTGACTGTAAAAACATTCACTCAAGACGGTTGGTGATGGAGATTAATTTGATCATCATGGATGCCTAAGGCAGCACATGCTAAGGATCGTACGTACAAGTTCCCCTGCACAGATGTTTGATCAGGGGAACTTGAAGTACTGTTTCGGTCCAGCACAAAACTCCCCGGTATCCCTCCTTAGTTGTGCGCATCACCCTCTCCTCCACTGCCACAATTCCCAAAAGAGTTGGAGCTCCCACAGTAATAACTATTCAAATTCGTCCCCTGCGGAGCAAGAGTCACATAACCAGTCCAGGTGCCCCCATGGGTCATTTTCAAGCAGTGGACTCCACAGACATTGTCATTCTGGCTGCGGAGATAGTTGTCAATGGCTCCAGCGATGGTATTGGCCTGTGCGGTGGTGTCACAGTTCTGACCCGTGGCGTACGTCGACCAATTCACATCGTCGACGTGGCCGCTGTGTAGTGAGCAGTCGTGGTTATTCGAGCTGCCCTTGAGTTGATTGGCGATTCCGAAGCCGATTTCTGAGAGGAACATGGCGACGCCGACGCAGACGCCGCTCTGCGCTGGGTTCGCGATGCAGTAGTCGACGTTCCTCCTGGTTCGGAGGCCGTTCGTTGCAGCTAGCGTCATGTTGAGGGGTGGATTGGCAGGGATGCCGTCGGTGATGTCGATGAAGGCGAATTGATCTGGAGCTTGCTTCCCTTGGATGTATACATGGAGGTGAGATCTGGCATGGCTGCTGCGTCTACGCCCATGGCTGAAAGCGCAATTGTCGAAATGATGGTAGATGTACGCATGATGTATGGTGGTGATGGGCGGTTTGTGGGATGACACGGCTGATATGTCCGCGAGACCACGAAGCGGCGATGCATGCTTTATATGTGCATCCGCTACCTCTCGGCCACCTGGTCGGCCGTGTTCTCACAGAGCATTGTCAGTGGTGCAAACGGAGCGGCAGGAGACGAAGGTCTGACTACATCTCGGTGCTGCAGTGCGTGGACTATCGGAATCCTTCGAATGTCATTGAACGCCGGGTCGGGTCGAGTTGGCATATGCATGTTACTCATCTGCTGGCGACGGTGGCGAGGAGGGGACGCCGTCGTGCTGGAGATGCGAGGTAGCTGGAGAGGGTTTGGGCGGAAGATAGCCGAGAAAGCATCACAGACGAATGTCTAAACACGGGTGGATTGCCGTGCTGTTGGCCGTATTCGCGACTCAATGAAAGTGGAGGGTCATTGAAGAGGAAAGAAACGGGAAAGGAAGCACGGTAGACGAGAGGATTGCCAGAGGGCTGACTCAGCATGAATGAATGTTGGAGAAACTACCTTATCTCCCGTCACTCCCAGCGTTGACCGACATGATTTACAACGACGCAACACTTCTCCACAGTCCGCCGCTTCAACAGCTTCCATCGCCGAGACGGCCGGGAGATCAGGCTGTGGGCTGCACGCGAGCTTGGGAGAATTTGAAGGCATCCGATGCAGTCAGTGTACGCTTGATGGCATAGTAGACTTGACGAGAGATGCCCACTTCAGCTATACCCAAGCGTGCATTTCAACCCTGAAACCCATCACAGCTTTGTTCCCGAGCACGTCGGACACATTTATAGTCATATTTCCATGCGGCCAGCCAATCGACCTCTCAACTGCCAAAAACAAACACCAAACGTGGTATAACCAACACCTCGCTCCCACCCACTCAACATATCCAAGTCCACCCCCGTCCTCTCCATCTTCCCCCGTCCTCACCTCCCATTAACCTCCCCACCCCCTTGCACGCCCTCCTCCCCACCCCCCAAAAACTTCTCCATAAACCCCACATAATCAAACTTCCTCACCTCCCGATCCTCCCTCAAATCCGGGCCCCGATGTTCCGGCATCTCCTCACACAATCTCCTCACAATCTCCTCCGGGATCAAACTATGCGTCAGATCCAACTCCGTCACATAAGGTTTCCCGTCCGCCACCTCGCGGAAACTCTCAAACACCTGCTCCGCCGTGTTCTGGTCCTCCGTGACGTCCACCATGAATCGGATGAATTGTTCAAAGGTGACGTGGCCGCCGGGACCCGCGACTTCGAGGAAGCGCTCGTGCATTTCCGATTCGTCGTAAACGAGACCGAGGGAGGCGAGGGCGGCGGAGAATTCGAGTTCGTGCAGGGAATTGGAGAGGTCGCGGTCGAAGTGGCGGAAGACGGACTCGAATTCTTCGAGTTGGATCGGGGTGAGGTTGGTCATGTTTCGGGCTACCAGTTGGTTTTCCAGAAAGGCCAGTTTCTTTTGTACGGAACTGCGGACTAGTCCCAATTCGTAGGCGAGTTCGTCGTAGGTGTAGGTTGTGTAGTCGTTTTCTTCAATGTTGGCTTCTTCGCATTGCGTGTTGAGGGAAGCGATAATGTCGAGGTATTGGTCGAGAGGAGGGAGGTTCTGGGCGATTTGCGAGGTGTGTTCACGTTGGTCTTCGACGTCGCCTTCGAGGCCGGAGATGCTGACGCTGATGGTTTTGAGCGCGAGGGCAAAGTCATTAGCTTTGTCGGCGAACGTTTTGCGGAGGTTATTTTTGATGTCTCGGATTGTGCTGTTGATCGCTTGGCTGCGCGATCGCTCGTCTTCCATGAGACCGCCCCAGGCGTTGTCGACGGCTTGTAAGCTGAGTTCGGGAGGAGGTTGGTACGGCCGGAGTTGGTAGGTATTCAGCTTCGTCTTGATGTTGCCCAGCAAACCCGCGAGATCACTCTTCTCCGCCACCCAATCTCTCTTCCCTCGCTGCTTGTACGAAGTGAACATCCGACTCTGCTCCTTCGCGTCCGCGTACGTCCCATCGAAATGCGCCTCATTCCACTCCTCCCTCTGCTTCACAATCGCCGCCAACAACGCCCTCACCCTCCTCTCATACGTATTCTGCATCTCCCACGCACCCTGCATATTCGCCACAAATTTCTCCACCCGCCGTCCAGCATTCTCCACCTTTTCCATCTGCGAGAATGCATGGAACCAGTACGCGATATAGGTCATCAGCGACCGTTCATCGGGCTTCGCAACATCGCACACATCCTCCACATCCAGCAAGTCCGGGATACCGATCTCCTTAGAAGCGATATCGAAGGCCAGCTGCATGTTCCCCCGGTGATCCGATTTATCCAAACTGTCGTAATCGATCAAGTCCGGGCGGTGAATATCCAACAGCGCACAAAACGCTAGTCCGTCGTTCCAACTATTCGAAAAGTCCCGCACTTCAACTTCATCGTAACACGCCGTCTTCCTCTGACACCACAATAGTAGTCCCTCCCTCGCGCTCAGTCCCTGATCATTGATATCCGAGATTGTAAACCTGAGAATCAACGTCCAAATCAATCCGAGGATGATCTTCCGGTTCCCATCCACGACATCTTCGGCGCCGATATTGGTGAGTTGGATTTTCCTCCCTTTGATAAAGTCCAGTGCGATATTGACGTTTTCGAATCGTTGTACCCGGAGTTTGGGGCGCGCGGCGTAGCGGCCGAGGGATTCCTGGGAGAGGATTTCGAGGAGGTGGATCAGGGCGACACCGTCGGAGAGATCGGTTACGAGGTTGGTGATTTCGACGTTGCGGGCGAGGAGTTTGTTGTTGAGCCTGAGGGGGTGTTATGGTCAGGCGGAGGGTTGAATTGAGGTGATGAGAAAAAGGCATACCATTTTCCAAACGTCTTCTCTTGGACTTTGATCCTGCGGATCGTACTCGTGTCAGCATACCGTCCGTATTCTCCCTCATTCAACCCAAAGCTCACCAAGATTGCTCAAGAACAGCCATAATGCCTTGCAGCCGTTGGCATACTGCTACTGCTCAAGCGTTCCACACGATCCCCTCAGCTCTTTCCAACCGGTAAGGCAATCTGTAAGGTATTTCGTAGCTCAGTCGCTAAGGCGCTCCGGTGAATATACAACTCGTAGTATGGTAGAAGGACTGTGTGGTAAGGATATCGTGAATGCGGTTGGTTGTTGGGAAGCAGGTGTCGAGGCTCATCCACAGCGCTTGTCCCTGGCCCAGCCCCCGGTAACGGCCAAACTCAATTCAAGCTTTCGGATCTCCGTTTCGTCCGAGGCGCGCCAGTGCATGCCTTAGGCTCCTCTCCCTCTCTCAGCTTCTCTGAACGAGAAGTACAAATGACTTGCTTCAGCGGCGTTTGATGAACACTGCTGAACAATTTCACCCTTTCGCATGTCAAGATTCCGCTAGGATCGCAAAATAGTTGTTCGCCATCACGACGTATGCGGTCGTGACTCACGATGGAATAAAGTCATTGGTATCTCGAACTTGCCTCAGCTCCAACTCATATTGCCATCCTTCATCTTCCCACGCCAGGTGGAAGACTGCTACAAATTACCCAGTAGGTGGTTCTACTCGACCCTTCCCGATCTCAATATCTCGTCTGACCAGACCTCGAGGGCAACTTCTGCCTCTCCTTCCGCAAGGGACTCTAAAAGCAGATATGATTACCCATAGTTCCGCAGCAAGCAGAACACGTTCATCCCCATGAATCAATCATAATCCGGATTCGCGATAAACAGCCTTCCCGCCCCCATCGTCATGGTACTCGTCCTCTCATCCACACTACCCCTCCGTCTCAAATCCTCTGCGTTCTTCGCCTGCCTTGCAATCGCCTCTTCTGCCGTCTCCGCCTTCTTGGGGAGCGCAGGGACACTTCCAAAGTCCTTCTCGTCCTGCACGGAATCATTGCTATTCCTCCTTTCCCTCCCACTACTCATACCAGTCGTCGTCTGACTCGTCATCGTCGCGCTGCCGCTGTTGGTGTTGAGGAAGTAGTCCCCATTTTCGCTCCGTGGCACAGGTGTTTCCTCCTCGACGATGTCCCCGAAGCTACCACGGGGACTGCCTCCGCCCGCAGAAGGAGTAGAGTTGTTGCTGCCGTTCCGCCCGACCTTGCCGCCTCCGCCGCTGTATCCTGAGTTTCGAGCTCGTCCGCTGCCGATGCTGTTTCGTCCGGAGCCGCCAGATTTGCCCGTTGCATATCTTCCTCCGCCGCCTTCTTCGTCACTGTCATTCCCTTCGTCGACTTCGGTCGCAGAAAGTCGCATTGGCACGCCGGCCGCTCCGAGCGTCGGAGCAGCGTTATACGCCGACGCCTTGGGCGCGCCGTGGTGTCTGATCTTGCTGCGCACGCCGCCTACCACGCCGGCGGAGGATGTGCTCGTCCGATTTGCGGGGGTGGCGTACGAGTGGCCGCCTGCAACTTCTGCTGCAGCGCGCATCTTTGCTTGTCGTTGGGCGACCAGGATTCGCGGGTCTTCGTGTTGTGCTCGATCGCACCATACAGTAGCTTTCTGCTTCCGCATCAGGGCGACGTAGGAGGTGGGTGAGATCGATGAGGCGGAGCGGGAGGAAGTGGAGCGTCGAGGAGCGGTCTGCGGTTTGGCGTTATTCGTGGATGAGGTAGAGGAGGTGGCGTTGGAGAGGGTTCGTCGAGACGATGGCTCGGGGTACTGTTGCGAGGTCATGCTGTAAGCTGGAGAGATGTTCGGTGAGCCGCGCTGGGCTGGGTGTGGTTGTTGTTGATTGTCCAGGTAGGGCATCACCGAAGAGGAATTGGTCCGCGTCCGTGAGTGGGCGCCGTCTGGATTGTAGTAGTTATGTTGCATTGGTGGTGGTTTCGTTTGTCCTTGTACTGGGTAGGATGTGCCGGAAGGTACACGGCCGCCGACCGGTTTCCGATGAGGAACGTTGTTCATCACCATGGTCGACATGGTGGGCGAGTTATAGAGGGGCTTCAAACCGCTTGACCGAAGGTGAATGTTTGTGAGGGTAAACCGTGAATGCCGCTTCAAGATGATTCGTCAAGATCGGCTGTTTGCCGTATGATATAGTTCTGTGTCGAGAGAAAGGCTCGGGTTTTCGCGGTGCGGTCACCGAGCACAGGCGGGGTCGTTCAATGTGATTGTAGCTGTACCCCAAGGAATTGTGGGTATTGTAGTTGTAGTTCACCAAGTCAAGGCGCCTCGCAGAAAGGTGGATTATACTGCAACAGCCGCTCGAATGAGATGTGGTATCTTGCAGTGGTGCCGGTGGAGTGAATGCGGGCGGGAGGGGCGTAGGCGAAGCGTGGCCGAAGGAGCGATCGTCGGCGGGGCGGAGTAGATGGAGGTGAGGTCGAGGGGTTATCGTGGTGAAGGGGGGAAGAGAGCGATGGTCGAGGAGTGGGAGTGAAAAAGGTGGTCAGGTCGTAGAGTTTTGGTGGTAGTTCCTCCACAAAGTCACGTCGGTGGTCTGAGGTGCGGGAAGTAGTCCGATTCGGGCCTTGTGGCTATCCGGGCTTGGAGATGAAAGCGGCGGAAGGAGGCTGAAACCAAATTTGCAACCAACTTCTCGTTCGCAGCACGGTGTTGATCTCCAATGCCGCACACAATGTACTGGTTGTGCTGTCCTGAGTTGTATCTCCAATGCGATTGCGATCCCAAAAATGCCTCTTCCCAAGTGGAGCTAGCTAGTGGGGGCCAAGTCTGCAAGTCAAGAAGTTAGCTCTACACATGCCCACCTCCAAGCTATTCCGGTCGGAATGGGCAGGCCATATCGTTCAATGCGTGCATCCTTCGTTCCATGGCGCTACGCATTGGCAACAAGAGTATTGAAGTGCGATAACGCCTCTCGCCGCGGATTCGCCAATAATGGGCCAAGTACTCACCACGAGATCGTAGCACTGGCCTCGCTGCACTGCAATCAGTCGACGCCTCTTCTTGGAGTGTTGGAGATGGAAGATCCGGATCATCCGTTGGAAAGGAGCTCGAGTGTGAGGTATATAGTAGAAAGGCCGCCGAATAATAATACGGCAGGGTAAGGTACAAAATATGCTGGCTAAATAATAGGAGGAAGTGGAGAAACCGTGATGGTCAAGGGTATCTATCGTTCACGATATTATGTATGCAAGGCGTGACCAGCCCAGGTATATATATATATATATATATGCGATAGCTAGCACTGAGGAGAGGCCCAATCCAGCAAGGTCGTCGGCGAATGGATATGCATATGAGATCTGTAGATAGGCGAGAGAGACCTGGTGTATATACGAGAAGCCCAAGTGCAGTGCATTCTATTGTTTCTATTCTCAAGCAACATGTTACCGTGGCTTCCTTCCTCTTCTCTCGCCCGCGGCACGGCACGGTTGAAGACGGAGTTGATCGCCCGGTTCCGTAAACGTCATCCTGGAGCTGAGAGCCTGAGTTTCATCATTGATGGGGATCGCGTGGAGGCCATGAAATCATCCTTGAAATTCCATCGGCTCACGTCCTCCACTGTACTTCGTACTTCTTGCAAGATCTATCTCATCACACTTCCATTGTCACCTCATTCTCCTGACTCCTGACCATCCTCCAATCCTCATCATGTGATACCCGCCTTTCAGCCCTGCGCCGAACACAGACCGAAAGCGGACCTTTCAGAAGAATACGAGCCCCGGAGACGCCGCCGATATTGATGCTAAATTTGAACATTGCGATCGCCCGCGCTTATTACTAGAATACTACAAGGGGACGTCGTACCTCACCTTGTGGAGAGGTCAGGTATGTCCCTTGTATACAAACCATCTTCCTGTCTTCGCACGCCGTGTACAGGCACGTACCGTGCGGCTTTCTAATAATTGCATACACATATCCCAATCGAACGCCACGTGCCGACGCCCCTTCTCGCAACCAACGTTTTCCCAGACTCAACCGATCTCTCCGCAAGAACTAAATCTTTGGCTAGCGAAACGCCTGTGCCCGGTTTCGGGTTCCGCAAACCAAGGCACCTTTTCTTGTCGGTCTTCGAACATCAATAATCGCGACTGCTGGGAATGACCGTGAAGGCGTCTCACTGGCGAAGTCTACCATTCGGCCAACATTCCGATCGACGATGAGAAGACGTGATGAGATCTTGATGAGCTTTCTTTGCACGCTTTAGTATGTGCGGTTAGGATCGTGGATGACGAAGTCAAGTGGGCATATTGCGGGTTCAAGCGAACAAGGAATGGCATCTTGTACAAGGTATGTCTTGTCAATCTACGCAAACAACCTCCACCTCCTCTTCGCCTTCTCGGCCGCCTTCCACCTCCGTTCCTCTCGCTCGGCATCGCTTTTCAAATCCATTTCATACACCGTAAGGCTCCTCTTCCTCAACACCTCCGCAGTCTTCATACCACGCTCAACATCCGCCACACTCGCATTCATCACCTTCACCGTCAAAGCCAGTGAACCCCTCGTCGGTCTCCACTCATTCCGGTCGAAACCGTCGAAAGACGACATGCTTGCGGAGAGTCTGCATGGATTTCAGACCGTCTTCAGCAGTCGCAGCAGCTTCGATGAGGTTCTCGCTGAAAGTCGCAAAGGCTTGGACTGAGCTGTCGAAGTCTGCGAGTTGATTTTTGTGGGCGTCGAGTATGCTGGTCCAGTATGCTGACTGTCTGTTTTGCTCGGAGGCTGGGTCATGGAGAACCTTCCCATGCGATGTTGGTCGTCTGATTTCTGTCGCTGAGAAGCGACGCGATGCGAGGGACCATGTCTTGGACCTTTGAAAGGCTGTTTACGCTTTCGAGGTAGGCCGCCTCTGCGTTCTCGACGTTGCTGGGGATGGATGTGGAATATGCCGTGAAGGCGTCTTCGACTTTCCGGTCTTGGAGCGAAGGCCTGGAACTCATCGCGTTGCCCAGTCTTTGCAGTGGCATGGTGACTGGGCTGGGCTGTGCTTGAAGAGCTTGCAGCGATGCCATGGCCTGTCGATCAGCGAGGACATAGCCGCGGACCAAATCGCGGAGCTTGACTTCCGTGATCTGGACATCGTTGACCGCGGCCTCGACTTTCCTCTTCGAATCGGCGAGGAGATGCCTTGCCGCCTCCCTAGCAGATCTGTCAGTACTTGATACCAAGTCGCAGTACTGGACATGCTCACTCCTCGGGATGATCTTTCCCAAACACCTCAACCACGATCCTCTCCACCTTGCCATAATAAGCTCGAAGTTTAAGGGGATCCGCAGCTGTCTCGGCAGCGATCTCAATCATCTCACGCCAGAGTATGGCTTAGATGGCTGGTCCACTCGAAGTGCGGATGTACCTCGGCCACCATCGAGTCGCACAGGGAAAGATTTGAGCTGTGCCTCCGGTTCGACTTGCCTTGAGCAAATCCCATGTCGCAAGCTTCACGATCGAGTTTCTGCTCTCCACCTGATCGTCCCGACTTGTACTCGGCGATACATCCTTCAATCAACAACTTCGAGGCTCGAATGCCTCCACCCCAAGTCATCATTGCCACCTCCGCTTCCTGCTCTTCTTGAGCTCCAGCTCGCGGTAGTACCGCTCATAAAGAGCTTGCTTCTCTTTTAGCCGGGCCAACTCCGAATAGTCCTCACGGACGACGTCACCCCTCACATCCGCAGCATTCCGTTGCTGCTCCATGCACGTCATGCTTTAATTCAATTTTCCTCGCAGTCAGGATGCCCGAGCCTGCTGTCGGCGTCCAGTTTCGTAGCAGACCTCGCTTCCTCCATCCGCTCTTCTTCAGTCGGAAATCAATCGTCTTGCACATGCGCCGCATGCCGGCGAGCTCTTCTTTCGTGACCAGAGCTGAAAGAGATAGTTGCTCGCTGAACTCCCTCAGGATGTGCACTGCGTCCTCGAAGTCCGGGATACGATGGTCGTTTGGGTCGAGCATGGCGCTCCAATACGGTCCATGTCTGCCGCCATGTAACAAGATCGAACTGGCCATGTGCGGCGTGAGACCAGGCGTCTTTGGAGTGCCGCTCAAGAGTACTTTCAGACGGCGGAGCGTGGCTTGCGTGTCCGACAATGCTTGCGAGACCTTTTCATATGAATCTACCATTTCGTCGACGTCTTTGAAGACCCATTTGACATATCTCTTCGCTTGCATCTGAACGACGTGTTCTGTGAAGGAGATTCCGAGACCGAGTGAGCTGCCGTAGAGATGCAGTGGTCTGTCGGTCCGGTTGAGTGGCCCTTTTGCAAGGTCATCAAATGTTCCCACGGTCCAACTACCTCGTGAATGCGTGGTGTTACCTAGATCTTTAGCTAGGTCACCAAGATCGAAACCGTTCTGTCTCAGACCGCTAGCGACATCCTGGACCCCATCGTCAAGGTCGTGAAGTAGCTTCCTTGCCTTGTCACTGAACAACACTTTAGCGGGCGTTGCGAGCAAACCGTGCTTGTCGGGTGGAACTTACTGCATGGACCTATGTGGCGTAATCACATTGACTGCCACATTCCTGGCCTTGTGGTATAGATTTGAGATGATTTGAGATCGTTTCAGGCACTTCCGTCCTCTCGGCAGCATCTTTGTTGTACTTTGCCGCAAGTTTATCCAACCGCTCCAGTCCCGCTTCCCTACCAGGGATGGCCTTGATGTAAGGATGCACTTTCGCTACCATGGGTTTGCAGATCGTGTGGTTCGTCCACGGAGGCTGCGAGCAGAGTCCATCAGGGCTTTCGTCAGTTATGTATGAGCAGGCCACCAGGCCACCCCAAAGAACCAGCACAAGCGCCACGATACTGGTGAGCACACCATTAGCACGGGTAGATACACCTCAAAACCTCTCAAAACGACCTATACTATGAACATAACATGCTTCCTCCTTCTGACTGTCACCGAGTCTCAAAAGAGCCCAGATACCAGCCATCACCGAGTCTCAAAACACGCTGTTTTGGCTGGTATCTGGGCTCTTTTAAGACTCGGTGACAGTCAGAAGAAGATGCCAAGCATTTAGCGCTATCGGTCACGAAAAACGAACTCCTTCGTAGCACTCGGTTCCAATTTCGCTCCGATTTCCATGCCTTGGGCGAGTTTCGGGCCTTCGTCTCGCGAAGTGCCGATCGCTCTCGCTGTGTAGGGCGAGACTCGCAGGCTCGAGATGCTCGGCGGTGTAGAGTGGCGATGGCGTCTCCAGGTGTGGACTTTCTGCCTCGTGCGTCTTCGGGTATTCTGCCGTCCATGTTTTGGAAAACCGTTGCGGTCGTGACCGAGGTTCAATGGATTGGAGATGGACGAACGGCCCTCCTTGCGAAAGAAATGTATCCGACAGGGGCGATAGACACAGGAAATGCTCTGGCACTCCGCATCCGGCGTTCCAGTCGGTGCTTGGTGGATCGCTCGCAGAGACAGGTGTCGACTCGGACACCGTAGTCGGATACCTTACGTGCACTAGAGAGAAAACTTCACCATCGCTCTTCGCTGCTTTTCACCAGATACCCGCTCTTCCTCGCTCTTCCTCTGCTTCATGCTCAGCGACACGTCTGTCTGATAGCGACTTAGCCTTCAGTGTCTGCGCCTGGAGGGATCTTAGACTGGCCTCCAGTCTCGCGATCGTGGGCTGGATGGCGTGCTCCAAGGCTGCCCCGCAAGTCTTCTTTCTCGAGTTCCCTTTGGCCAGCGCCCGGGCCCGTGTGATATGGCTGTGAACCGTCTCGATGCCTGCCAACGCTTCCCGCGAGACATTCAAGGCATATTAGAGCAGATTGTCGAATTCAGCGCACACTGGACTCACTGGCTCATTTGCCCTAAGCCAGGCCAGCCCGAAGATCGCCATTCTCGATCTCGGTGGACTACATGACTTCCATGACATCCCAACACCCGCCGCCAGGATCGCGATGTCGCGTTGTACAACCGCCAGGACATCTGTCGTTTTCCGACACGAACCCAGGACGGGCCCCAATCTCTTCAAGATGCGGTCGGTATACGTCACGAACGTCGTGTGGACGTTCTGCTCGGTGGTGCTGGACTGTATTCCCACGGCCCTCTGTAATGCTCGAAAAGGCCCACAGACGTGCGCAACTTTGCTGCTCTTCAGCTCCTCTGCCGCGAGATGGAGTGGCATTTCAACTATGCCAATGAGATAGTTGATGTCAGATTGGTCTTCTAACATGTTTTTCCTCGCAAAGAGAAGGTTGGCGGAGAAGTTGTCAATGGATGCCTCTAACAATCTCCTGAGCGTCGCGCTATATTGGTCAGCATTCTCTCCGACAGCACATAGTCCTTCCATGCTTCCTCTCTGGAATGACCACAGTGTGGCTCCGCAATACCGAAATGACCTCGTATAAGTTCGTGTAGAGCATGGAGGACAATGCAGCTCTGTCAGCCACGAGCCTCTGGACAGATGCATGCCAATGTTTTGTCCGATGCGATGACAGCTTCGTACTCTGGGAGAGCTGCATGTGTAGGCTGCGAACGTGGGCAGTCGTTCATTGAGGCCGACGAACAGCGCGCCCCGTCCCACGAGTACGACCATGCAAACAGCCCGACACTGATGGCCACTACAAACACGCCCGCCCACTCAAGAGCCGTGGAAAAAGACAGTTTCGTCTTGGTAGACCAGACTTCCGCTCAGTGGATCTCTTTGGCTTAGTTGCAACCTCCTCACAACGTAACTTTTCCAGCCGCGGCCGTGTCCGCAAAGCTCGTGGGCGAGGTCGGCGGCGAATGGTGGCCATCTCATCGCCAAATTCGTCGGGTATCATCTCTCGCGCCTTCGAGAATGGGAGAACTCGGTTGTCCATGATCATTCGCGACGGTGGAGGAAAGCAGGCATGGCTTGACGAGAATGCAGAGATGTATGATGCAAGGCAGTAAGCAGAGTCTGGAGACAGGGAAATCGGACTTACATTCCGCAAACGGCGTCAATGCTTCCGTGTGGCTTCGTGCCGGTGACACTGCTTCGATGCGCCATTCAAAATTGAAGCATTTCGGCGTGGCAGATGCAGCTGCAGACTGGTCGCAATGGAGTCAGAAAATTGTCTACAGCATGCTGTTCAGGTGATCAGCGCGATCGCTGTGTCGGGCGACCCTGACACGGCATTTTCTGGCCGATTGTTTCTGCGTGGACAGTGGAAGAATGAGAGCGTTTCTATGGTAGACTTGATCTTTCGGTTTCGTGTCGAGGCAGTAATAAGGTGCAAGGTGTGCTCTCCGGCAAGTGGAAAGATATGATCGGTCAGCGGCCAGCATGTGGAGCCGAGATCCGGTCACCAGTTTCTATTCTTGTTCTTAGGGTTACGAGTGTGTTGTCTTGTTGTGAAAATGACGCTGGCATCACTCTCACGTTCGGTCGACATGAAGTGACAAGACATAGGCACACAAACTCTCTGTGCTGTCGCATCCGTTCGGGAACTGTACTCATAACGAATCTGTCGATGGTCCCGGATGCTCAAACAGCACAATACCCCCCATCAATCACCATGTCGCTTCCAGTCATATAGCTACTCGCAGCACTTGCCAAGAACAGATACACCCCCTTCAGCTCTGCGGGTTGGCCCTCTCGCCCCATCGGAATCTTCCCTCTCCAGATCTTCTTCGTCTCAATAGGCACGAAATCTTGAATAACGAAGGACAGGAGTCAGCAGGTGTCTCAGGCATTCAAGGGAAGGTAAGACTCTTCAAGACATGCTCTTTGCCTTCCACACTCCGTTGCTTACCACTGATCTCGGTCGCCATGTAACCAGGCGACACAGAGTTCACCCTCGCAAACTTGACCCACTCCACCGCCAGCGACTTGCACAGCTGGATAACGCCCGCCTTCGCAGCATTATACGCCGACTGATGATTCGGTATATTCGCGATATGCCCCGACATCGACGCCGTCGCAATGAACGATCCTCCAGCATAATTCTGCAGCTTCTCGCCGGTGATCGAAAGTCCGCCGTCCGTGTACTGCCGTCTAAACACCGCGCCAGCCGCTTGTGCGCAGTAGAACACTGAGTCCAAGTCGGTGGTCACCACACGCTGGTAGTGCGAGCGTTCGCCGTCGATCATCCGACCTTGCGTCCAGGGCACTCCGGCATTAGCGACGAAGATGTCTAGACGGCCGTTGAAGTCTTTGACGATAGTGGTTATGGTGGAGGAGATAGAGTCGAAAGAGGTCACGTCGGTTTGATAGGCGCGGCATTTGACTCCGTGTTGCTTTTCGATGGCGGCGGCTTTGGTTATGGCTTCTTTGTTGCCGTGGTACCATATAGCAACATTCGCCCCGGCCTCAGCATATGCCTGCGCAACAGCATATCCGATTCCAGCTCCGGCTCCGGATACGATAGCCGTTTTGTGCTTGAGGCTGAACAGTGGTAGAACGCTTTCTTCCTTTGGCGGCTGTGTGTTGTCTGCACCACCGCATGTGGTTGTTAGTATAGACACTGACTGGTACAAGGGTGTCTGTGCTTGCTTTCTTGGAAAATGCCATTCTTCATGGCACTGTCTTCTGGCGACTGCTTCTTCTCATCCTTGTGGCCACTGCTCTCGGCTGTGGGTTTAGGTAGATTGCGGGTCATACTGAATCGTGAACGGGTCGTCAGGCTCTAGACTGTGAAATATAGCGTCTTAGATAGATCCAATGGTCGGCTGGGTCTAATTTGTGTAATGTAGCGTCGTAGACAGATCCAATATCCAATGTCATGTCGATGATGGTTTCTATGCGTGTATGCCTCAGGCATCACAGAAGGACCCAGAGCTCCGTCCTGGCAGAAGCTGGAATACCCCTTCGCGATCCCCGAAATTCGATAACTTCTCTTCCTTTGCCATCTCCTTCTCCTTCCGGAGGTACCATTCGCCGGCCATTGCAGTCTGGAGGGAGAATAAATGATTACGGGTGTGCCTCGCCCGCGAATGTCTCATCTCGGCAGACGTTGCTCCAACGACTCCAACGGCCAGCTGATCTGGCGTGCATCTCGACATCTCAGCGCGAACACATTCGTCGTGGCCATACACGGCTTGCGTTGTCGACGACGACTACGACACGCCACGAGTGTCTGTCTTCCGAAGACAATGCGAGAGGTAAGAGTACCGGCGAGGTTGTCCTGTTTGACATCTTCCTAGCTTGTCCGACGCTTCTTTCATCGCAACGTCTTTTCGCCGACTTCATGGCACGACCGTTGGTTTCCAATATTGACTTGACGACCACCCATATTTCGTCCCAGACACGGTGTTCTCGATATCTCTTCCTCTTCCTTCTCGTCACAGCACCAGGCAAAGGGTGTCACAGTCATTCGTTGTCTCACTTTCAATATCGTTCACATTCCTGCGCGCATTCCACAATTCTTGTTGGTAACGACACCCGCGTTTCCGTTTCTCAGGCCTGGGCACCACAACAGTCCTCTCAGTTCTGGCGCTTCTCACACTGCCAGCCTCCACCACTCGCAGGGCTTCAGGCTTGAAGGTATCTGTCCGGTGATGGGCTTAGGCGCGCAAGGATCGGGCGGACAACCACGATAATCTGGACACTGAATACTGGAAACTGGCACTGGAATTCACCGAGCGACACGACGAGAAAATCAGACGTGATGGCCAACGCAATGTCTCTCCCGCGACGACAAGCCGCAGCCGCGGCTCCGGCCTCGAACACCGCCCTCTACGTGGGTATCGGCGTTGCCATTGGTGTAATATGCATCGCAGGGATTGCTATCATAATAGTGATTGTACGCAAGAAGAAGGCACATCGTAGAGTCATGCAAGAGATGGAGCAGGGAGTTCAGATAGCCCTTTCGCCAGTCCGTCAGATGGACCAAATCCCGTACCGTCGACCAAGCGTGCGCTGCCATCAGATGATGCCGAATACCCAGCGCGGGTGGGATGCGCTGGCTTCAAACGAGTCTTTGCACGAGCCGCAGGTTGTTCTGCATCCTGTGAAGCGGCTGAGATCTACACTTGGGCTGCCAAAGGATTCTAAGCTTCGCCCGACGCCATTCGCCAGGAACAAATATCTCTCCTCGATCGTGGAGCTAGACAGCCCGGTCAGTGAGCGAAATTCGCCTCGACTACCATTGCCAGTGAAGACTGCTCCGCTGGAAAACCCGTTTGACGAGACGCGTAACACAGACCGGCCAGACAGCCCCAAAGCTTACACTCGGCCATCTCTCGCAATCAGGATACCGCAACGCCGCATTGGAATCTTGCAAGAGACGACAGGCACCAGGGCCACGCGATCTGTGTCTGAAGGTATACTCAACACCGACAAGTCGAGTAGCGTGACACCTGAGATGGAAAATGCTTACCCCAAACGTCGATCTATCCTTCATGCTCGCTCACTGAGTCTGGGAGCACCCGCGGGCGCACCGCCTACCGGACCAGTCCCTCCTCTGCCGACAATTGCGCCTTTGTGGATCGGTCTCGAAGACAGCGCCCGTCGACCGGTCTGTGTGTCACGCATGTCAACATCAAGTGTGGGCTCAACGAGCAGCTCTGTACTCATCAGCAGCCCGATTCTCAGCCGCAAAGCTGATGGAGAAGGATTGAACTCACCGACCGTCGAGACCGTCGTTGCTGATGATGACCATGCATCTCTGAAGGACGTCAACGACGGACACTGGCAGACTCCTGGCATTGTTTCATCACGAGAGCAGGACGCTTCCCCTCTCGCAAACAAGATGCAGATGTCGCAAGGCTCTATCCGTGGGAGCATACTCCATGTCGGTAGCACTGACCCTACTGAGCGTAAGCTTTCCACTGGCAGCACCAGCTCGAACGAGGAGAATCGCCAGCCAAACCGCATCTCCATTGCAGAGATTGCAACTGCAGACCGTGTCACTCTCAGCCGGGTGTCTTCCTCCAACTCCCTTCGCAGCGCGGGCAGCGTTCAGAAAATCACCACACCTCAACGCGGATCAAAGCCTCGCCAAAGCTCGGTCTCCGCCAGTGGATCTCCAGCCCCTCGCCGCCGCCCGGATGTCCTGAGCGACATCTCCGGCAGTGCCGACAAAGCATCGCCCACCCGTCGACCATCAGACTCCACCCTCAACTCCGCTCGCAGCAGCAACAGCAACCCATTCCAGCTGGATAACGGCAGCCAGTCCGCGACGAAGCCAAGCGCTCTGAAGGGCAGCCCGAACGCTCGCAAGGGCCACCGCCGACAGAACTGCGTCCGCATCAGTACCTTGACGCCTCAGGTTCTTGGTCCAACCGCGCGCAGTCAATCGGTAAGCCCAACGACGTTGATGGGTCGCATAAAGGAGGAAGGTGGTGAGGAGAGCGATGATGTGTTTCAGGACACCACACCGGAGCAGCTTTCCTCCCACAAATTGGCGGTACCAAAGTCTCGTCGTCCTGCTCCGAGGCAGCACAACTCTGACAGCTTGTTACCTGGCAGCGTTCGCATCCCGAACGCCCGTGGTTCCCTAACATCCACCATACCCACGCGGTCTTGGACGGATGCAGAGGACGTGGATGCAGAAGAAACTACTTCGAGCTCTCCACCAGCTCTGATGACTCCTACCTTCCCAACACGCAGCACAACGACCACAATGATGGACTACACCCCGTGCGAGTCGCGGCCCGTGTCCGCCATGACGTTCGGAGCGGACGATGATGAGGTGAACGGAAGGCCAGTCGCTCGGTTCGTGATGAGATCATCTAGCTCTGAAGGCTCACCCGTGACGCCCGTCTCACCTGTTTCCCCCGTCTCACCTCCATATTCGACAGATTTGCCTTCGAGTCCTCCGCGCATGCCCAGACCACTCGCATACAGAAAGTCTTCTGGCGCCGATCAAGCTGACAAGGAATACAACCCAATATGGCCGTCCATCACACTACCGTACCAGCCAAATGGGTATGACCCGGCCAGCCCTCCGACCGAAACCTGGGAGATGAACAATGCGGAAAGCAGAGGATCTTGGTTCTTGCCCTTCGCCGATGCAGCTGGAGGGTTGCCAACCGCAGACTCCTCTCCTCGCAGTGGGCAGACCACACCAAAAACGCTGCCTCAAACCTACGACTCAACGGAAGAGGAGTTGACAAGCTCCAACGCCAGCGAGATCATGTCGCGCCTCCCGTCCACTCCCTCGCAGCCCGCTTCCGCTCCACGAGGCTCCCTTTTCCTCAACTCCGCTTCGATGCCTATATTACTTCCACCTTCGGCGGTTGACGTTGCCGACGCAAGCCTTCCAGCCTGGTCGCCACCTTGCATATCCGCTCATTCGCCTTCCGCCAATACCCGCAACCCGCGCCGCTCCAGCAGCACTCTACGCCACGTCCGTAGACGCCAACCACCTGAACCGTTCATGCCCACGATCATGCAAAGCAGCTCTCCGCCGAACCGCACATCTTCCGAAATATCCACCCAGGACCCTACTCCAGACGCATCTCAACCCAGCAGCGCTAGCGAGACGCCCAGTCGCAATGGCTCGCCGAAACCACCGATCCCCGTCCGCTCAACAAGGCGAGTCTCCTCCCTCCTCGTACCATCCCAGTCTCCGACGACTCCAACGCGACCGTCTCTCCTCCACGGTCCGCGCTCCGCCCCCGCCAAGTCCGTCCTACGCAACATCTCCGAGCTCCGCCGCATGAACTCCGAAGTTCAAAGCCAGCCCAACCGAAAGTCTCGCAACTGGGCACGTCTAGGTCGTGAACCCAGCCCGCTTCTGCCATGGATCGGAAACGGCGCAGACGGCACATGCCAGAACGCATTGATCGGCAATGAAGACCAAGCCACGCCAAGCGAAGAACGCGGCTTCGAATTCGCTTTCGAACCCCACTCTGACAAGACCTCGCAAAAGGCAAACACCATCAACTCCGTCGATCTGCAAGCATTCGAGCGCAACCTTGCTGGGGCTCTCGATGGCTTGCACCGCGAACTCGCACCGACCAGCAAGGACGACGGCGAGAAGATCTGGACGCAGAGCCAGAAGGAGGGTCTTGTGACGACTACGTTGACGCTCCGAAGGGGAGGAAGGAGAGATTGAGTCAGGTGCTGGGGGAGCGAATGAGGAATTCGGGACGCCGGGGAGTCTGTATGATCAGGATGGATTTTTGGAAGGATGATTTATTCATGGAAGAGTCTTGTAGGAGGCGATCGATGCTGGAGGGTGGTGTTGGATAGTGATACCCGATATTCGATTCAATAGGTACTTAGTTTCGAGATAATTTACTGCATACCGATAGTCGTAACAATGGATTGCCGCCAGATGGAAACTGTCGTGCAGGTAAAGTAGCAGCACATGCTAAATAGCCCTACATGTAAGTTCATACGATATGCGTGGTAGCAGTACAGATAAGCTAACCGGACTTGCTACTCAGCCGTGTGTATACGAGTTGTGGAATATGTTATTCACCAGTTGAGGTAAGATAACAGGCCGTACTGGAAAGGTGCACAGGTCGCTGTCCCGATCATTCACGCCTCCAGAAAAGTAGGTTCGAAGAAATGAGTGGTAATACCAATAGGCCGCACTTGATTCCTCGTCTCACATCTGACATTCCATGCTATATGCGTCCCTGGAATCCTACCAGCCTCGTCTTCGATGGTTGACGGCGAGAGCGTCCCGTAGCAACCTTTGGCCTTAGGATGGTGGCCTAAATCGA
>AFIY01001423.1:0-25874 GCA_000223825.2 Zymoseptoria passerinii SP63 | reverse complement strand
ATATATAGTTTAGAAAACAACTAGCTAGGTAACTTACTTATAGGCGGCGGTAAAAGCGAAGAATCGATCTTACGCTCGGCGGCGCGTTACTATATAACGGTAGCGTCTTAAAAGAATAGCTCGTATTGCTACATAAAGTGAAGTAAGTAAAGCTAAATACTAATTCGGCCGCTCCCGCGACTATGCTAAATAAGTCTAGCTCCCTTCGGGCCAACCTTTGAGCACGCTCGTTTAAATAGGCTTCATATCTTGACTTTCCCTCAAGTCGCTTCTGCCAACGTCGAAAGCCCCTACATCAGTTCCCGAATAGTCGACAAAACATACGAGGCATTCGATAGCGGATGTATGAAGACTATGAAGCATCTTTAGACTAGTTTTAGGGCTTCGGAGACCTTGCCTATTCTGCAGCCGGTAGCGAGTCGAGCAAGCTACTACTTGGCGTAAGGTTCCTGCTATCGGGCGGTAGATCTAGAATACTGCTCAGATCACCGACCTTGGACGACGGTCCCGCTGCGACGCGGTAGAATACCGTATCCAACACTGTTTTGTTTGATCATACAACCGTGCTCGCAGGCGGTGTCCATGAAATGTCAGCGAGCAATCTTAACACCATCATGTCGAGCTTCCGCCAGCGAGGTGACGTCTGCCAGACAAATCCACCAGATCCGCAGGTTGCAATTGAATCCGTCCGATAGTGCAACCCGTGCCTCTGAGTAGCAATCCCTAGGATCCGACCCGTGCAAGCGCGGAGATGCACCCCATTCGAGCTAGTCGAGAATCCTTCGGATCAATCGCCTTGCCGAACCATGTCGTGCATCGCACGTAACCAAACAGTTGAGTCGCCCATGATGATGCCTCACCCTATCCTCTTCATCACCAGACTTCCTGCGTTGCGTTTTCCTGCCGTCCGACCTCATCCCGAGGCTTACGATATACGACGGCTACACAACACTGCCAATCAAGGTTCCCAGCCCGCTCCCCTGGGCGTTTACGTTCTCGTCGCCTCGTGCGCCCTCGCTTGGATTTTGGGTGTCACCGTGTCACCGTGGGATGCTGGAGTTTCATCTGGAGACAGGAGTAAGAGCAGGATCTCCAGACATTTGTCACGGCATATGCATCTCACCACCACCACGATCATCCACGCCTGCGAAAGCTAAGATCGTCGAAGCCTTCTTCACCAGCATATAATGCTTTACAATGCTCGGTAACGATCTGTCGTATCTGCTGGACGTGTTGAACATTGGAGATGGAGACTCTGAAGAGCAATTCGATGAGCGATTGAAGCTTCAGGCGAAAGAGCTGGGTGTCGACGTGAACGAAGGACAAATCGATACCCATTCGGTCCACTCGCGATACTCACGGCGGTCAGAAAGTATCGATTCTCGCGCCTCATATTCCACCGGATTGACGTCCCACTTCTCGGAGCTGTCTCGCGACCTCCCTAGCCGTCAAGGACGACTTTCCCATCCGTTGTCGTTTCGAGACTATGACGCCTTCCTTGCGAGAGGTGTCCCGAATGGACGACACTCCGTCTCGTTCTCGCCATCTTCTACCACTCCGGAGGGCTCGGTCTTCTCTCTGCCGCTTACACACCCGCCGTCGTCGCCAATGAGGCACTTCCGGCGGATCCGCAAGATGAGTATTCTGAAGCTACATCGGAACGATTCGCACGCTTTCCTGCTGGATGGATGTCCTCATTGTCCCCAGGATGCCTCTAGCCAAAGACGAGCGGTATATACACTGCCGTGCGGTCATCGGCTTTGCACAAAGGCGTTGAGGAGTACGGTCAAGTCGGCGACTGAGAGCACACGAGGAAGCGTTCCAAGCTGTTGTGACAAACCAGTTCCAGGCAAACTTGTGGAACAGGTAATGACAAAAGAAGAACAAAACGCTCTGCTAGAGAAGTTGGAACAGTGGGACGAAGCTGCTCCTTACATCGAAAGCACCCGTCAATCATCTTCAGCTGCCCACAATTATACCCCCGTCCGTTCCGACAGCCGCGGAAAGCCATCGACAGAATCTGAAAGACAGAACAAACTTTCAACACCAGGATTTAAAGAACTCGAACGAATCACACAATTGCCAGAATACGAAGCCCTTCTTGATATCCAAGCTGCCCAGCGCCGGCGCTTCCTCCAATGGACCTCTACCAAGCGTGCCTCACTCATCTTATCCCACTCGATCCAGCGCAAACACATACTCACAACCCACGAATCCGCCGCCGAGGACCTCGCAGAGCACCACGCCACCGCTCTTTCCGAAGCGGAAGATAAGCAAATTGTCGCCGAAGCCGCACTCCGCGAGATTCACCTGGTCGAGAAGTTCTCCGCCGACACTTGTCTCCGCCACAGAGAGGCTTACTGCTCCGGCATGCTGAGCAACGGAGAGTCGCACGGTCGCACGATCACAGACACTGACTTGGAAAGACTCGAGATTGCAAGGCGAGAGAAGGAAATGATCCAAGGTCGACACTTCAGCGCAATCAATGTCTTGCGAGGCGAGCAAGGAAGGAGAATCAAGCTCCGCACTTTGCGACAGGAACGAGAGTTACAGGAACTCGCCAGGCAGCAGAGACGAGAGGAGCTCGAATTTGAGAGGAAGTGTTCAGCGGAGTTGAGCAAATTGGAAGCTGGGTTCGCAGAGAAGAAGAAGAAAGTGGAGTGGAGGTGGGAGCTGCAGATGGCGGTGTTGGCGGCGAAATGTTGGGAAGGGGATGGGCAGGTCGAGGAAGGCTTCAGATTGCCCACGGCGGATTGGACGGAGCGTGAGCTAGCTCGATGTAAGCCAGGCAGCACTGTCGCGAGTGCGGATCGGGCTGTTGAGGTGAGAATGGGAATGCAGAGTCAGGACGCTGTGCAGGAGTTCAAGGTCGGATGAAGAGTATGGCCAGACTTTCAGAAGATTGAGTGATGATACTCTCGATGTCATTGCCGTATACGAACGGCTCCTGAACGATCAAGGATGGGAGGCATGTTGTATGATGTATCACTACAGACTAGCACAACGATGAATGATATCCACGAAAGCAACAAAATCTCAGTGTCATCGACACTTAGATCCTATGAGCAACTGGATTGACATTCAATAACACGATAATCCGTTACTTCATGCCGAATGTGCCCGTTCCACATGCACCATCGTCGCCTCCTTCTCCTCCTTCCCATCCTCCTCCCTCCCATCCTCCACTTTCCTATCCCTCACCATCGCCAACACATCCCCTCTGACGTTCTCCTCCTCAGTCGGATACGCATGCCTCCACATCGTCCACAACGGCCGCTGAAACAAATCATCCATACTCTCAATCGACCTTCCCTTCAATTCCGGCAAGCAAAAGAAAACAAACGCAACCCCTCCATATGTCCGTCCCGCATACAGCAGAAAAGTCCCGCATCCCATCTCCGTCAACATCACCGGTGTGGCTTTCGTGCGGATGAAATTATTAGCAGAGTTGCGGTTGTGGGAGAAGTCATGGGTCGTACTCGACGAGGAAGCCTACGTAGAAGATTGTGGTGACGAACTTGACGATGCCGTAGACGCCCTGGTGGTGGAAGTTGTCAGCCAAGACTGGCGATACGGCTCGATAGATAACTGCGTCGACTCACTGTCGCCAACAGAGTGTTGGAGGTACCGTTGACCCCGATCATCTCGAATATCGAGGGCGCACAGTAATTGAGCGAATCGGTCCCAGTGAACTTGTGAAAGAGGAAAAGCATGACCGCCAGGAAAAACCTCTGGGCGTTGCTCTTGTTGAGGAAAATGTCCTTCATCACTGTTACCAAGGAGTGTCCTTGTGCAGACCTGTCTCAGGTGTAAAAAAGCGCTCAATGATCGACTCAGTTCGGACGATTCACCTCTTGCTCATACCGCACCTGTGCCCGTACTTCCTGATACTCCGTTTGGACATAAGTATGCTCGGCAGGCAGCTTCCTCAATCTCACCAGATTCTTCAACCCCTGCTCTGCCTTTCCGTGGTTGATGAGAAACCGTGGCGTCTCCGGCACGAACGGTATCATCAAACACGTCAACACTCCGGGGATCAATTGGATGCCCATCGCCACCCTCCACTGGGTATCGTTGTGATCTGCATCCTCCCACAGGCTCACCCCATAGTTGATCCAGAAAGCGAGCATGAGACATGTGATGATCATTAAGTTGTACGTCGCTGTCATCGATCCTCGGACGGACTTGGGCGCGTTCTCGGCGAGGAATTGTGGTGATAGCATGGACGAGGCTCGGACTCCCATCCCACCGATGAACCTGCCAGCCAGAAGAACGTCGTAATTGACGATCATTTGCATGACCGCGCCGGTGAGGAAGACGACGCCCCAGAGGAAGACGGACCATTTGCGGCCGAGTGTGTGAGCGGCCGGCCAGGCGCAGAGGGCACCCGCAGAACCCTAGGACTATATGAGTGAATGCTTGGAGGGGTTGCATTGAAAGCGCGCCGACATGATGAGTCGATTCTAAATTGCCTGCACTTGCAAGTTGGGAGAATCTTCTCCCGAGATTCTTTCCAACCAGCCAGTGCGTCGTGCTTGATCCTCTCAACATCCAAATGCTGCATGCTCCCAGACTTGAAGGCCAAGGTTTCCGAGCGGGCGTTCACGCCCTTCTAGTCCCGCAACGCAAGTTGCCTCATCCCGACAGCGACCAATGCACAGCTCGCGATCCACGCCAGGAATCCCAGATCAAGTTCGTAGCGACGGGCCGGCTTGCGTCTCGCAACGACAGTCCTCTCTGCTTTTGTACCCTTCTTGTCTTTGCGGATCTCAGCCATCCTTCATCACGGAATGAGTCGTAGGCAGGTCCGCCAGCAGCAAGAAGGATCCAGCCACCTCCGTTCGCCTCCGCTTCTTTCTCTTTGCGCCTTCCAGGAGTCGAACATGGCCTTCATGCGCACCCTGTGGTGGATAGGGAAGCCGCGTGTAGTCTCTGCGCGGGCGCGGAGGCTTTGGTACGGCCGTAAGGTGGCATGGGTTGCTACCACTCTAGCAAGTCGTGGCATGGCGGAAGCTGTTTTGCTGGAGTTGGACTGTAGCCTGGAATTGGACGAGATTTGACTGAATGATTGAGGGTTATCACCACTAGGCGCCAACCTGCATGACTAAATCTCCTGTGTGGGTCCGCTGGGGAGAGGCATGTGCAGGGGTGCTCTTGGGGATCGTTCCAACTTGCCTGTGCGACGACGAGCGAGACATCCTTCTCCAATAGAAAAAGAGCCGGCCCATGCATTTCCACAGTCCACGGATGGTCGAACACTCAAAGAGCGTCTGAAAGTATCACAAAGCACTTCCAAACGCGACTCTGACCATACTAGTGATTGAAGTCCACCTCTTCAAGTTTCTTCCAAAACCAGCCAGACCGCCTGCCAAATCCATCAGCCCTTTGCCGTGCTTCGTCGCGGGCCAACGTTTCTTTCAGGTCCTCTATGGTCTCGTAGGATGGGAACCGGATCAGATTGGTCCACGGACCGCTATAGCCCTTCTCTGTATCGGGATTCCTGATATCCTTCCGGGCGTGGTCAGACTCAAGCCGCTGCACATTGCGGTCACGGCCGGGCGCTTGGTCGAAGTCAGGCTGATTGGCGTGGCGTCGGGTAAATAATCAGCTGCTGGGATCAATCGTTCTTGATTTTTCAGAGGCCAGTTCGGCCCTCATCTTCTCGTTGTCTGCCCGAAGATCTGCGGCTTCCAGTCTCCGTTCGCTAAGTTCTTGACGGAGTGTGTCGACGGTGCCATATTGGTAAGCTCCAAACAACGACAGGAAGCAAATTCCATACTTCATACGCCTGTGTATTTTCGTGTCGTCTTTGGTCCACCAGTCACCGATGCGACCCTTTTTCTTTGCCGCTTTCCGGACGGATGCCACAATTCACCTCTTAGTGCTTGCTGATGGTTTGCCAGTGCGTGGCATGATGGCGGTCTGCACTTGGTCAAGTAAGGATCGGAAGGAAAGAGTGATCAATGATGCAGTCTGAGTGTTTCCTGTCATAGTCGGCGGCGTATGGAGGCGCTAGGCAAGGGAGCAGTGGGGCGTCAAGGGCGAGTTCAACGACGCAGGTTAGCATTTGCAAATCGGTTGGCTTGCTTGGACGGGAGATATGCATAGCTGAGAGAACCCCTTGCCTTCTCACGGACTATGCCGTAGGTCTCTGCACGTCTCGACAGGGTATTCGCGACAATGCGCCGAGCCATGTTCATTTCGCTCAATGCCCTGAGCGGTCCCAAGATTGACCCTGTGCAATTCGTCGGAAACTGGCAATAAATCCTGACACCGAGAGTCCCAGGTTTCGGCGCCTTTCGAGAGGTGAGGTGGTCAAGAGAGTTCGTCTCCTGGTCAACGCTAGCGTGGATATTTCCCGTCGAGTATTGACGCGCGCTTCGCGACTTTGAAGATGACGTCGACTCTACGAAGTATTTCATGTATGAGACGACAACACCATGGCGGAATACACGGCGCTGGCGACCGAGATTGACCGCATTACCACATCACCCTATCCGAGCCAGCTCAGGACTCTCCTCGAACTCGTCTTGAAATGTGCAGATGCCGACATCTCACGCTGGGCGGCCGCCAAACCATGCCTAGTCGAGTCGCTAGCATCCTCGCTCATAGAAGGACTGCGACAATGGAGCTACGTGCTGGACATCATAACTCGATTCGCTCTCAATGCTGCCTGCCGAGATGCCTTCCTCCTCCAGGAGCCGACTTTGCTGCACAGTGTTGTGGCTCAAGCGATCAAAAATGTGGATACAAGATCGAAGTACACAAGAGCTAGTGTTGCGTTGCTCTCAAGACCTCTGCCTGATACAGTGGCCCTGCCAGCCGAAGCGCAGACACTATTCGTACAGCTCTTTGAAGATGCTGCGAGCAAGCCTTCGCCGGCCACGATCGAGCCGATATACATCATCTTGACGGGCTTAGGGAGTCTGCTGCTTGGGATCCTAAGCACAAGCACGCTCGTACACTTCGAGAACCATATGCTGGATATCCTGAAGAACGTCTCGCAGGCCTCGGATCAAAGTCTCAGCCTGTGCTGCCTTGCCATCATGAATGTTGTCCTTTGCGGCACCGATCCTCAGTTCCGCCTTACGAACAGCTCCTACAACACACAAGACTTCCTCGCGAGTACTCCATTATCTTCGACGTGGAAATCAGAGACCATGCAGCAATTTTTCGAAGGCAACAAGGCGCAGAGAAGTGTGCAGCTCATCTCTCTACTAGTCCTATCCGCCATCAAGGCACCACAGTGCTCGGACGACAAGATAAAGTCTGTCGTTCTGGCCAATGAGGTGATCATCGCGATTCCTGCGGATCTTCGTAAGATTTGGTGTACCGCGAACACAATCACGATCCGAAGGATGCAGGAGGGACTCTGCGCCCACGGCCTTGACTCCCGTATCAAAACACTCGCTCTACGCTTCATGGGGAAGCTCGTCGAAGTCGACTCCATATCTCATATTGTCCTTGAGAAGCTCCAAGCCACGTTTACGGATCCAAGCTGCATGCAAATTGTACACACCCTGGCACCGCACGTCGACGATTGCGAGCTCTTCTCGAGTGTGCTCGCGCACGCACCAATTGGGGACCTCTTGCAGAATGCCGTCAACTATGCAATCCGTGCAGACGAAGAGATCTCTGCTGCTGCTCTGGACGCGATTACTCGGACGATGCAAGACGCTCTGGTGATCATCGAGGACCATAAGATCACTGTGCATCAAGCCCGCGAAGTGCTCAACGACGGCACCTTTCTGAGGAGTCTGCAGACACTACAAGACAAGATCTCCAGTCGTGACGGAATCGAGCAGCAAAGTAATGGCTGGTGTCGAGTCGCTCTGCATAGGAAACGATGTAACTTGGCGCACCAAATCACAAATTTGCTGCTCAGAGCTTCGCAAAAGTCAACGATCGGAACACAGTCGATGACCCTGCTACTTGAGCTTCACGCTTCCTCGGCGAGAGGCGCAGTCGATTGCAACCACGATCGACCTTCCTGGCGGGAACATATGAACTTCGGCACATCTAACGGAGTGGAGATTGAGCATCACGTGGACTGGCGAGAAGCATTGCATACACACTTTCGTGCTAGAGCAGAAGTCGAGCAGGATGCGGTCACAACTTTGTTCGCGAGGGCATGCGCGAGCCTTGAGGAGAGGTGCGAAAATGTGGAAAAGCCATTGCGAGAAGAGCAGAAGAGGTATCGAGCTCTGCTGGAGCAGAATCAGGAGATGAGTCGTGCGTTTCATGAGATGGAGTCTCGCAATGTAGACGTTGGCATCCAATTGCGTTCTGTTGAAGAGGACCGCGACACCTGCGTGCAGGATCTTGAGGCAAGCCGCGGCGAGAACAGTGATTTGCTGGATCGCATCGGACAGCTTGAGGGAAAGCTACGGAAAGCACAAGAAGATGGACAGCGTCAGCTTCAGGACCTCCGCAACGAGAGATCAATGGCGGAACTGGGCAGTGCGAGTGTTGTGGCGAGGAAACAAGAAGAGCTCGACGACCTGCAGGAGCGGTTTGACGAATCGACCAGGGCGCTTGAGGAGACATCTGAAAATCTGGCAAAGGTTCAAGTCGAGCTGCAGAGCTCCAGGTCTGAGTGCGACCGCTTACAACACGATCTGTCCACGAATGTGGCCCGAATTGCTGGCATGGAAGACCGTGTCAGCGAGCTTGAACGGAGCAACGGAGCACTTTCGACAAGCAATGCCCATCTCGAAGATCAGCTGCGCTCGGCGGAATCAAACAACGCCATGCGAGATGAGCGACTTTCCGACATCCATGAGCAGCTAGAGAGGCAGCGCTCAGAGCGAGCCAACCTGCAGCATGCCTTCGAGCAAGTGACAGCCCAGGTCCAGAACCTACGGAACGAGCTTCAAACAAAGACCAACGAAGCAGCAGACTCCCTCCGTCAACATCACGACTCCATCGACCTTCTCGAACGCCAGCTCTCTGACCTTCAACGCGAATCCCTCGAAGACCACGAAACCCTCACCGCCGAAATCTCCCACCGCGATACCCATATCACCGACCTCCGCAAGAAAATCGACCGTCTCCAGCGCAAGTGCGACCAGAAAGACACACAAATCGCCGAAGCCGAAGCCATGCGCGCGAACCTCATGGCTGCAATGGGAATCAACAATATTTCATCCAAGACTAGCAGTCTCCCGCACCGATCTCGCGAAAGCGCTGCGACTATGCAGTTCACGCAAGCTGAGAACATGCCGCCTCCCCCGGCGCCCGAGACTCAGGTTCAGAATTCGCAAAATTACGATGACTCATTCGTTTCGAATGCCAGCTCTCTAGAGTCCCAAGCTGGTCCCACGCCTAAGAGGCCGCGATCACGAAAGTCTGCCCCTGCGCCGACTTCGATTGTGAGGACGAGTCTTGGAGCAAGGTCGAGTTTGCGGACCAGACAGAGTGTTGGCGGTCACACGGGAGGATCCAGGATGCCGTTGCAGGGGATTAGTGGCAATCATAGGATGAGTGGAAAGGGGTTCAAGACGCCGACGAAGGAGGTGAGGATACAGGAGGAGGTGGGGGTCAAAGAATTCGAGGTCGGGGCAGATGAGAGTACGTTTGATGGGAGCGAGTTGTTCTCGGGGACGCAGGGGGCGAGGTTGGTGGGTTTGGGGGAGGGGATGTGAGGCGATGGAGAAGGGCTGGCCTCCCATCGCGGTGAGTATGCGAGCAGAGCAACCTTTCCATTGGCGTAGAGGAGATGAGATTGGCATGAGTGGGTAGCACTATGGCTCCATGATTGAGTTGACGAAGACACGAACGCTTCTGTGAACAATCAGCGCTTCAAGAGTACAGCAGGGCCTTGACGGCGATGTGGAGAGATTATTGTGGGAGAAGTCTTGATAGGTGCAAGTGTCTAACCTAATATGCCCCCTTTTCCAATAAGAGCCATTAAATCCAAATTTCGCAACCTTAAATACACTTGCGCCATGGTTCAACTATCGCGCAATGTGACAATAAACCTCACTTTGCACCTCGCTGACCATTTCTTCCGCGCACACAACGAAATTCGACTTTCCAGTCTCCTGACATTTCCGTGCGGCGGAGCTTCGTGGTGTGTATGCCTGCATGGTTGTCAGCATGGTCCCCACGTCAAAGATGGAGGCAAGAGGCTCACCACTGCACTAATCCTCGAAAACGGCATCCTTGTCCAGGATGGCCAGAGTGCTTATGGTCATCGCCTCAAAGTACTCGAAGTTGCGAGCCGTGGAGTTGGGGTGCGAGTCCATGAAGTGCTCCAGCTGGATACGGGTGTAAAGGATCTGGCCCTCTGTTGGGTCCGTGAAGTTCCACCACCCGAGGAAGAGCTTGGCGATCCTTTCTCCGTCCTGCCTGTTGTGGATGTCGAGCTTGACGCGAGGGGGGGAGGCCTCGGTCGGCTGCTCGATGGTAGAGTTCTTTACCTGGCGAGGCTCGAGGGGGTCCGATTTGCTCACCGTCTCACTCTCATCGGCGCGGCAGGTGATCGTGTAGCTCTTGGGGCAATGGGTCTTGACCTTTTTGTGCAAGTTCGCGATGGCAGTGTCGACCGAGGTAAAGTTGGCTTTCTCCTGCTGCATGGCCTGATGCAACTCCTTGGGATCGAAGTAGCTGGTCTCACGGGCGCAGAATCCTTCCATGGTGTGCTCCGGCTCCCGGTAGCTGTTGCCCTGTAGATTGTGAGTGAGCTTTGGGCACGAGGTCAAGGCACGGCGTGTTGATGACCTACCTGAGTGAAGTTCTGGAGAGATGGACCCTCGCACATGTTGTTCTCGTAGTAGTACTTGAAGTCGCAGATAACTCTGCTGGTTTCTTCGCCGTTCTGCTTCTTGACCTGACCAACGAAGTACGGCTGGGCATAGAAGGAAGGGCACTCGTCTCCATCCTTGTGCTCGAGGGGCATGCAGACGCCGTCGTCGACCATGGCGAAGTCGTTGTTGCCAAGCTGGAAGCGGCAGTCGTTGTTGGAGAAGGTGCGGACGAGGTGGGTACCGTTTACTCCATGACCAGCGTGGTCCTCTGGTTTTATCGCGTCATTGATCGACCCGCGGGGATTCCCAGGCTCGTAGTTCGCTGACTTGCTGTCCTGTGGCTTTATCGCGCCATTGATCGGCCCGCGGGGAGAGCCCATGGCAACGGCAGCCATGAGCACGGTGATGATGGTGAGCTTGGAGAGCATCCTGAAGTTTGCTTCGAGTGTTGGATGAGATGTGGAAGGTATGAATTGGAGGGGAGTAGTGGAGTATACTGAAGAGGATGTGGAGAGAAGGAAGAGGAAGAAACGCGAGGGGAGATGGATACTTTATATGGAACGACCTGCTGGGAAAGAAACGCTGTGAAGACTTCTCACTGCACTTCTCGACGGTCGATCTCCGCATTGACCGTCTGATTTGATGGCTTGCGATACACCCAGGCCTCGTAGTCCACATTGAAAGTAGGGAGCAGTATGGCACTATTAGATGCTCCGGTTCAGCCTGGGAATCTGGCGACCATGGTATAGTCGTACGCGAGAGGAAGTCCACGTAATTTGGACAGCTGGTACGTGAAAAGACGGGCATTGAACGAAGGTGCTGTAGTCAGAATCGTAGGCAGTTTGCGGGATGCCAGTGTTCATTCTCCTTGGTCCTGCTTCGGATTCTGCCGACCATTCTTGAGGGCGTAAATGCTCAGGTTATAGAAGTACTTCGAGATGGATCATACGAGTATTCACTACACGAGCTCAGTCAATTTAATCAGAATTTGAGAGTTGGGTGGCCAATATTGAACGCCCCTTTGTCCAGCTCCGAATTGTGTCAATTCCGGGAAAACCATACGCATCAGGCCACCCACGTGGTATTGGAGCTTGACTAACTAACCCTAGTGATTGTCTGTCACCGTTTTAAGACCGTTGGATATCGCTAGAGTCCGGGCAGCCCCCAAATATAGAAAGGAAGGAAGCAGGTGGTGGTGGTTGGAAGGAAGTGATGTCGAATCCGGTAATTCTCGTCACGCAGTGACGTATTGCTGGGTACAGACTCGATGGAGGCAGGTAGGCGGTAGTCAATTGTATTAGACCAAGCAAGCTCCAGTGGTCAATCGTCAAGCTAGGAAGCGCTATGCCAATATTCAATGCTCCTTTTGGTCCATCGCCAGATTTCCTGCGGTCACGCCCCAAACTGCTTGGTCACGGAAACTCGCACCTGACCAAGCCATCGGTCATGCCTCAAGCTACTTCATCATAGCAATTCGCATTGGACGCAAGCCATCTCCATCATCCACAGGCGTAGTGCGCGATTCGCTCGGGGTGCCATGACCTATCGCAGCTCCGATGGGCTCGTCCACGATAATGTGAACCAAATCCGGCCGTGCCATCGCAGAGCGCATGATACAGCTCGTCTCGATCTGGGCATCAGTTGCAGGTATTGCAATGGTCGTTGTTGAATACCGCGCTCGGCTCGCCAAGGTACACGTCCGCAACGGACTGGATTGCCCAATGACCACATCAATCTTGCAAGGTACTGCTGCGCAGCTGACTTGAGGACTCCGCATCTTGCCCAGCGGCCGCTCCACTGACAGAAGAGGGCCAAATGTCCAGTACCCAGGCGACCAAAGTGCGTGCGATTGCGAGAAAGACGAGGATGGGCAGTGGTGCGTCAGAACTTGTCAATTTCTCGTTATGACGTTCGGATTGCAATGCCTCAGCTTTCCAGCAGCTCATCCCGTCCCAGCATCTTTGCCATCGGATCGCTCTGATTAACCTTCTCCCTCCGATACTTCTCCATATCCGCCTCCGTCACACCCGCTTTGAGCTCCTCCATCCTCCGTCGGGACTCGTCCATGTTGACTTTCTCCGGCCGATCCTCTTTGTTCGGCACATGCTTCTCCTCCCTCTTCTCCTCCTTCCTCTCCTCCTTCTCCTCCCCCTTCTCGATTTCCTTCGCGTTGCCCGCCTCCTCTGCCGTCGGAAGCAGTAGACCTTGGGAGAAGCGTTCTGCCTCCTCCGCCGCCCTTCTCCCCTCCTCTCCCGTACAGAACGAATTCTTCATCGTACTGTGACAACAAGCATAACCCCATCGGAAATCTTTCCACCAACTCCCCCAGACGGAAGTATGGTTGTTGATAAGCACGTCTTCGGCGTACATGCTCTTCTCCGCCTTCTTCTCTTCGCCCTTGATCCGTCCTCGTTCGTCGTACTCCACATACCGTTCACTCGTCTGCGCAGCCGCAAGTAGCGCGGGTTTCTTTGCAATGGTGTCTTGCTCGCCGTACTTATCCGCCAAGGCCTTCCTCTTCGCCTCAGCTTTTTGCACTTCCTCTTCCGCTTTCCGCTTTCGCGTGAGTAGTGCCTCCGTCGGATTCGCCTGCAAATGAATCTTGTCCCGATCTCCCCGTTCCTGCGTCTCCCAAGCATAGGTCTGCGCCCGCTCAAACTCCCCGGCATCCCCACTAGCCTTTTCGAAACCCTCCTCCGCCACCAGATCATTGCCCGCCGCGCCCTCCGCTCCAGCCTCCATACTCCTCGTTTTAGGATCATACCGCGCGGAGTCCAGGTCTAGATTTTTGAGGTACTTCGCCGTGTCTTCTCGTAGTCGTAAATTTCGCGTGGAATTCTTCTGCGCGCGGCCCATATCGGTTTCTTCCTCATATTTTGCGCCTTCCTCGCCATCTTCCGCTGCTGCCGCTCGGATCGCTTCGACAGCTTCGAAATCTCGCACAACTTCTGCGTACTCCTCCGCTTCGAAGCCGTTCCATCGATCTCGCTTTGCGTCCCAGCCCAAGTTGACATCCTTCACGACTTCGTCTGCGGCGATGTTTCGTCCGGTCCATTTCGCGCCTGCTTTTCGTTTTCGTTGTAGGCAATCCTTCGCAGTGTGTGACATGGACCCGCAGTTTTCGCATGCGCCTTTGCGGTATTTGGTCGCGGCCGGCCCTTTCTTGGAGCCGCGCGCATACCACTCGGCATTTGCGAGAGTATCTGCGGTGTTCTCGGATTGGAGACGTTGATGTTCGAGGTAGTCGGCGTCGGAGGCGGTGGCGTCGTCAATGTAAAAGGGCTTCTTCGCGATGAAGGAGGGGATGTACTCGTTGCGCTCGTTCGATTGTTTATTCTTCGAGGAGGAGGATGTCGAGGTTACGTTGGCGCCTGTGGCGGGCCTGCCGGGAGGAGGCATTGTGGAGGGCGTGGTGGTTGTAGTGTTCCGGTGCTGTTGTCTGAAGGAAAGTGTGAGGTTGAAGCCGTAGGCTCGTGAAGGCAGCCGAGCTGAGCAGAGCCATGAAATAAGTGTGTTAATATTTGATGGCCAATTCGATTAAAGTCTCCATCTCGGAGCAGCGACATCACTGTTCCTTCTTGTACTGCGATAAACTCATCACTCTACACCACCTACCTAGATTCACCCAAAAAACAAATCCTCGGCGAAATGGAAGACGATCAATCCTTCTTCCTTATCCACTCGTTCTTGCCCTTATCGCTGCCGCCAGATTGAAGCATTCCTTCTTTCAAACCTTCGCATTCCACGCCATTGCCATCCGCCACGAAGCTTGAGTCAACCTCAGTTCGAAGCGGACGACTCCAGCAGAGGAGCATCCCTTTCACCTCGACTCGACCATGGAGTACTTTGCGAACAACCCCAAGCCGGGGACACTGGATCGAACGTCACAACTCTCCCGCGACTTCATAGAGCAGCACTCCAAGGCCGGCCGGCGAGTCGCTCTTGTAACTTCTGGTGGCACGACTGTCCCTCTGGAGAATCAAACCGTCCGATTCATCGACAATTTCTCCGCCGGAACTCGTGGTGCAACCTCTGCAGAGTACTTCCTCGAGAATAACTACGCCGTGATCTTTCTCCATCGGCAATTCTCCCTCTTGCCATATTCTCGCCATTACAGCCACAGCACGAATTGCTTTTTGGACTACATGACCGGGACCGAGGATGGGCCGGTGGTTGTTCAGAATGAGTACCAGCAACAAATGGCTGGCGTCCTCCGAAGGTATCGAAAAGCCAAGAAGGGCAATCTTCTTCTACTGCTGCCTTTCACCACGGTCAACGACTACCTCTGGCACCTCCGAGAACTCGCAATTTTGATGCAACCACTCCAAGCGAATGCATTGTTCTACCTCGCGGCTGCGGTGAGCGACTTCTTCGTCCCAGCAGACCGCATGGTCGAGCACAAGATCCAGTCGAGCGAGGACTTCCACATCAAGAGGCAGCCGAATGGCACTGATGAACCCGAAGAACGCACACCTGCCGCCCACATGGAAGACGGCTCTCTGATCATCGACCTGGATCCAGTGCCAAAGTTCTTGAAGCTGTTAGTCGATGAGTGGAGTCCGCACGCGATGATTGTCAGCTTCAAGCTCGAGACGGATCCAGCACTGCTCGCTTCGAAGGCCAGAGGTGCATTGGAAAAGTACTCGCATCACTTGGTCATTGGTAATTTACTCAACACGCGAAAGTTCGAGGTACTGTTCGTGAGCAGAGCTGAAGGGGAGAAGTGGGTTCGTGTGTCGGAAGAGAATAGGGCGAGGAGTGCTGCGAGGATAGCAGAATGCGGCAAGGAAGATGTTACCGACTCATCGGTCGAGATCGAGAGCTTGATCGTACCGCAAGTGAAGGTGATGCATACGAGTATGATCCAAGCTGGGCAGTCTCGATCTTGATGACAAGTTCTACGACAGTGGTTGTTCCTTCAGCACCGCCTTTCTGGCCCCGGTACTGCGCAGCCCGTGCAATGGACGCCGTCAGGCGCCAACGATCTTCGACATTTGATCGATTGAGTGTTCAGTCCACAACACCAAGCTCATGAATGCTTGTGGGCGCATGGTTTCCTACTCGTATGCCGATTACTCAATACAACGCGGAAGGTTCAAACAACACGACGGAAAAGCTGGCCTGCTCAGCTTTCAGCGCCCCGAGCTCAATACCAGATAAAACCTACAAGACTACTTTGAAACCTCAGCAGACTCGCAACACTCGACTTCTCACCCAAAAAATCGATTACAACTAGTACGCCGCATTCCCAAGCGAAAGCAGGACGCCTGCTCGACAGGAGTGACTGCAGCTTTGGTGATGCAAGTCTACACCGCAACGCGGCAATTAATCCACACTACTTTTTACGACTACTCAAAAACTTTCAACCATTGTGACCTCCCTTCAACACATACCGATGGTGGCAACTGTGGACTCGGGCATAGAGACCGCGATTTCTCAAAGGACTGGACTCTCGGCATCTCTCCACCCTTCAACTGCCGACGGCAAAACTCCACCGAAGCCCCGACGTGAAATTGAGGTTGTGTGACGATCTCACTTCACTCCAACCATTAGCGATCAAATCTACTGCAAGATTGTGGGGAGTCACAATGTATCGCTTGTGCTTGCGGGGCTGGTCTGTGGGGAAAGATGTTGTGTCCACAATCGAGGAGTGGACAATTCAAGCGATGGACCGCTACATAAAAGACAGCTGGGCCGGGAGGTTTGCTGACTTGTTGGACAGTCATTTCAACGTCGATTGCGAATCACTAGATTGTTCATTCTTGAAAAGACTCGCAGCCATGCTGTGGCGTTCTCTCTGTCTGGTAGTGGGCCTCACAGCTACCGCAAATAGCCAACAAGGGTACTCGGATCCAACGACCGACTGCAATGGCCTGGCATCCAGTTTTACTCGCGAGAATGTCACCGTTCATTTCGCAAACTTCGTGGCCGCCGGCACGAACCTCACTCTCGACCAAACCAACCTCCTCGCAGAATGCGAACGACCAAGCCAAGTCGCTCCTGTAGACCTCTGCCGCATCGCAATGAACGTCACAACCTCATCCCGCTCAGAGATATACATGGAGGCATGGCTTCCCAGCAACTGGACTGGACGATTCCTCACCACGGGCAACGGCGGTCTCGGAGGCTGCGTCCAGTACGAAGACGTCGCCTACGGAACCTCTCTCGGCTTCGCAACTGTCGGCTCCAACAACGGACACCAAGGCACGCGCGGAACAGCTTACTATCAAAGCCTCGACGTGGTGGAAGATTTCTCCTATCGCTCCGTTCTCACCGCCACCCTCGTTGGCAAAGCTGTGACCGACGCATACTACAGCAAAACTCACAAGAAATCCTACTACCTAGGCTGCTCCACCGGTGGTCGCCAGGGTTTCAAAATGGCCCAGTCCTTCCCCTCTCTCTTCGACGGCATTGTCGCCGGCGCCCCTGCTTTGTCTTTCAACAACCTCTCCTCCTGGTCTGGCCGCTTCTACCCCATCACCGGTTCCCCTGATGCACCCACATACCTCCCTCCCTCCCTTTGGGCGGCCGTACACGCCGACATTCTCAAGCAATGCGACGGCCTCGACGGCGTAGAAGACGGCATCCTCGAAGACCCATCTCTCTGCCACTACAAACCTGTTTCCCTCCAATGCTCCTACGCGACACCCTCCACCGATGAAAAGCCATGCCTCTCCGCGGCTCAAGTCTGGACCGTGAGTGCGGTCTTGGCGGACTATTACGGCGAAAACGGCGCTCTTATCTACCCCCGCATGCAACCCGGCACTGAAATCCCCGATTCCTACATCTACTACAACGGCCAACCATTCGACTACACGCTCGATTGGATGCGGTACGCCATCCTGCAGGACCCGAACTGGGACGCCGCGACCTTGAACAGCACATACGCCGCGATATCCGACACCACCAACCCGGCTGACATCGAGACTTGGAATGGCGACCTCTCCTCGTTCCGCGACCACGGCGGGAAACTTCTCCACTATCACGGCCTGACAGATCCCATCATCACGTCGGAAATCAGTCCGCGATATTACGAGCACGTGGCGACGACGATGGGTGCGAGCGTCAAGGACTTGGATGAGTTTTACCGCTTCTTCCGCATCGGAGGGATGTCACATTGTGCGGGTGGAGACGGGGCGTGGGCGATTGGGCAGGGGGTCGGGGAGTCCACTGATCCGGAGAGGAATGTGCTCATGCGGGTTGTGGCGTGGGTGGAGGAGGGAGCGGAGGCGGCGCCGGAGGTGGTGGTGGGGACGAAGTTTGTCGATGATGCGGAGAGTGCGGGCGTGGACTTTGTGAGGAGGCATTGTAAGTGGCCGTTGAGGAATGTGTGTGTGGATCCGGAGAATTATAAGAGCCCGGAGGCTTGGAGGTGTGTTCCTTGAAGGGGTTGTGTGGGCAAGAGCGGAGATAAAGGGCGGCATAGGGATTTGAAGTTGGAGCGGAGTCATGCCGGTGATCGAGAGGTCGACCATCAGACGACTGCCGGCGGCGGCAGCGAGGAGGCAACGCCGTACTTTGCTGACTTTGTTCTCGTCTCGTCTCGCTATGGGGTATTCGCCAACAAGTTCTTGCGGGCAGATTTTGAACGTGGAGAGCGTGGAGTGATCTGGCTTGTCGATGAGATACTGTTCGTCTTGACTGCCGATATCGGAGATACACCTGCTTGTGTTGATCGTTGTTTCCATGTCGCCATGTTGTAGCGTGGTATCTGTACGAGACTGACGAAATGTATCGCAATGCTGTCACACGCGACACGACAAGTAATTCGAAGCTAAAGAAATAGGGTGAGGAAGCAAGTGAATGACCTTTCCAACTTGCCGTTCGAAGGAAAGAGGGGTCTAGATTTCAACCTCAGCTCTGCGTCATCCTCACCCACGAATTTCTTCCCAGCGACCGATATTCTATCGTCGCTCAAGGAACACCGACCAATTCACCCTCGACTCCACCTCATCCGACCTTTACCCACCGTTTCCGTTCGATGGAAACAGCCAAACATCAAATCCACGAGCAAGGTCTAGCCACAGAAGTCAGAATGGTCTCCAACAAGGAACCCGAGTTCCCAACCAAGCGATGCGGTTAGTGAGTCCCCCAAGCGGAGCAGGAAGACACAACAATCTACGTTGATCTTCGCTCGACATCACTGTATACAATCTTCTGACATCCTCTCCTCCTCCTCTCCAGGCGTCCTCGGAGCCACAGGCAGCGTCGGCCAACGCTTCATCCTCCTCCTCGCCCTTCACCCGCACTTCCAACTCACCGCCGTGGGAGCCAGTCCCCGCAGCGCCGGGAAAAAATACCGCGATGCCGTCAAATGGAAGCAGTCTCTCCCCATGAGCAAAGAGCTGGGCGAGCTCGTCGTGAAGAACTGCACGCCCGAGGAATTCGCCAACGAAGTAGACGTGGTCTTCAGCGGACTGGACAGCGACGTCGCCGAAGAGACAGGTAAGCCGCACACACACACACAAATCCACCGCCGGACCAGACGATCTCTCACTGTCAACGTAATTAACCACGAGTGTCAATTCCCTCCAACAGAACTCGCCTTCCTCAAATCCAACATCCCCACCTTCTCCAACGCCAAAAACCACCGCCGCAACCCCCTCGTCCCCCTCGTCGTCCCAACCGTCAACCTCCCCCACCTCTCCCTAATCCCTTACCAACGCACCCACCACAACCTCCAACGCGGCTTCCTCGTCTGCAACTCCAACTGCGCCGTCATCGGCCTCGTCATCCCCTTCGCCGCCCTGCAGTCCCGCTTCGGCCCCATCTCCACCGTGTCCGTCGTCACCCTACAAGCCGTCTCCGGCGCGGGTTACCCCGGCGTCAGCAGCATGGACATGATCGACAACGTGGTGCCGTACATCTCCGGCGAAGAGGACAAAATGGAGCCCGAGGCGAGGAAGATTCTCGGCGGGGTGAATGCTGACGCCACCGCGTTTGAGGAACTTTCCGGCCTGAGGATTTCCGCGGCGTGTAATCGCGTGCCGGTGCTGGATGGACATACGGCGTGTGTGTCCCTGAGGTTTGAGAAGAGACCTGCGCCGAGTGCCGAGGAGGTGAAGCGGGCGATGCGGGAGTATGTCAGTGAAGCGCAGGAGTTGGGATGTCCGAGTGCGCCGAAGAATGCGATTGTGGTTATGGAGGAGCCGGATCGACCGCAGCCGAGACTGGATCGCGAGACGGATCGTGGGTATGCGGTTAGTGTTGGACGCGTGAGGGAGGATGAGAGTGGGATTTTCGATATTCAGTTTGTGGCGTTGTCGCATAATACCGTGATTGGAGCGGCGGGGAGCAGTATTTTGAATGCGGAGGCGGCGGTGTTGAAGGGTTATCTTTGAGGTGGACGAGTGATGACGGCGGAATGCGTGTAAGACAATGTGGAAATGGTGGATGCGCTACCTCGTGTAGGTGTGGTCTCTGATAGCCTTATATTACACAACGAGCTCGAAGCACGGAGTATGCCTCCTAGCTCAGCAGGCAACCGCAGCTCTGCTCGTCAATCCCTCAAACTACACCACAACAATCTCCAGCGCCTCAAGCCACTCCTCTTCATCCTGGAGCCACTCCACGTCCTCATCTGTCAACTCCATTCCCACAGCGTCGAGTCGCACAGCAGTCTCCTAAGCCTTAGCACTGACCTTAGCCGCCTTCTCTCCCACCGGCTGAATCCTTGCCATCATCTCCTCCTTGGTGATGAGATGATCAATTCTCTCCAACAATCCCAACAAACTCTTCATGTTCCCACTCCACTCATTCAACACCTCATCGGCATCCCGCTTCTTCTCGAAACTGACAATCTGCGCCGGTCGATCAATACGCGCGTAGATCGTCTTGCTGGTCACGAGATCGGAAATGTACTTCTCGGTCTCGCCAGCGGGCAAGTCGAGGAGAGAAGCCAGGCGAGAGAATTGGATGCGAGTGTAGTACTTTGCAATCACGCGGACGTTGTGTTCGATCGCGCGCTTGCGGAAGTCGAGCCATCGGTTGTGGGCTTTTGGGTCGGAGGACTTGGGGTCTGCGGTGGCGGAGAAGATGTCACCCTGGCAGAGGTGGGCGCCAAAATCGCGCTCAATCTCGGGCCAGCGCATCAGCTCGTGAACAGTGAAGCGCTTGATGAGCTCGGCTTCTTTGGGACATGTGGTGGCGATGCGGGTGTCTAGAGCGATGCGGTGGAGGAGGTCGGATTGCTCGTTATCGTAGGGCGCGAGGAGGACAAAGTACACGACACGCTGAAGGGCGGCACTGAGCTGCTCGGGGTTGTTCTCCACGGCCTCGGTGTCCAGCACTTGTCGGTAGTGTTTGCAGGCGTCGAGATATTTGTCGTCGTGCTTTGCAAGTGTGATTTGCTGCTCGTAGTAGCGGAGTTTGAGATCGGTCACATCGTCGTCTGCGGGCTCGTTGTCGCCAATGGTTCCATCCGATCGCATCCGCTCCTTTTCCTCCTTCTCCTTGCGCTCCTTCTCGACCTGCTCGGCAGACTTCTTCGGCTTGCGCGAAAAGTAGCGCGTGCTGACCTTGCGGCCGAGAATACCTGCCTGTGTCCAATCGCCATCCTGTATGCACAGATTGACCTGCTCCAGGATGAACTCCGTCTTTTCTCTCCTGCTCATCGACCCGAATGTCTCGACTTGCAACTCGCAGAGAATGTCTTTTGCCGCGGTAATGTCGCCTTGGGATCGCTTGATGTCGGAAAGGATTCGTGTGACGCGTGCTCGCTCGACTTCGACAAAGATCTGTGTGGCAGGTGTCAGTGTTCGGTGAAGCATCACGAGTATTACGCCCATCATACCTTGCCCTCCGTGACCGTCCTCAATGTCTCAATCACACTCAGCTTCGTCTCAAGACTCGGCGCCTCATCCAAGAATGTCATGACCACCTGCACCATCTTCGTGATGGCCTGCTTGAGCTGTCCATGCTTCTTGCTGGTGAGGAGAACTTGCTCGTTGAGTAGCGACCAGTCTCCGGAATCCTTTGATATCGTGACGATAGCGGTGAGGAGGCGGTTCGTTGATGGAAGATCTGATGCCTGTCGTGTCTGCTTCTCTAGACCGAGGAGCTTGTCGATTGCAGCTTGTGTTTGTCCGCTCTGTGATGCATTGTCAGTGTAATTCGATGAGGAATCGAGCCAACACTTTGCACCTTTGCCAGCTTCTCAGCTTCTGGTAGAAGCGCATCCACATCCTTCGTATGATCACGTGTCGCCTTGAGAACTTGGTTGTCCGACATCGTGGCGGCGCTGTCCTCCTAGACGGATGATAGAGATGCAATTGCTTCGTTGATCGATCCGAGCAGTTCTCGGTGGGATGCCTGAGTGGTTGTGATGCGCGGATGGAATGGAATTGGTATGCGACGCCGATGAGATGGGAATGGCGTGTGGCGTGGATGAAAGGGAGATGGGAGATGGCGATTGTAGTCGAAGTCGTGTGAGTGTCAATGATGAACTGCCACTGCTCCAGACAGCAAGAGTAGCTGGGAGGTACTGGTTCTAGCGCGCGGCTCGGCGGGAAGGTCCGCTTCGGTGTTTAAGCCCTACGACCGAGATATATATACATCCATCACATATGAACATCTCAATCCTCTCGCAGCAGTCCGTCATGCCTTCAATACCATCCTTCGACTAACATTATCACAGAGACCTACTTACACTCTACTACCTCTTCGTCACATATGGTGACATACTCGGCGGTCTCTCTCCAACATCCCACCGCTTCGGCCTCTCCCCCATCTCAAACACAAGTTCGCCGCCCCTGCTCAACTCCTCATGACTCAACCAACTCCGATCCATCTCGCGCCCATTAAACCTCACCCGCTGCGGATAAAACCTCCTCTCACTCAACCCCGTCGCCTGAATCCTCAACACCGTACTCTTCCCCGTCCCCTCAAACAACTTCACCCTCAAACTCGAAAACCGCGGCGCCCCGAGGAGATACACCGGTTGTGCGGAAACGGGGTACAGTCCGATGAGGTTGAAAATCAACCAACTGGGGAGAGCGCCCGCGTCGATGTTACCCGGATAGCCGTTGCGAGCGTCGGAGTAGAAGGCGTCGACGGTCGCGCGGGTTTGGTTGGCGGTTTTCCAGTGGTGGCCTGGGACGTAGTTGTACAGGAATGGGATGGCGAAGGAGGGTTCGTTGCCTGCAAACACGGGAACATAAGTCTTCTTCGATGAACACGGTCCGCCCACTCATCGGGTAGAACGGAGACTTACCGGGATTGAACAGCGCGCTGCCCGCATCGTTGTTGATGCCTACACTCGTGCCCAAACCGGGCAGGAACGACACATCCAACCTCCTCACAAACTCCTCATCCCCACCCATCAACTCGATAATCTTCCCCATATCATGCGGCGCCGCCGAAAAACTCGTCTCCCAGACTTTCGCCTCGTAAATATCGCTGCCCCACGAACAATACCCACAACTCAACGGATCATAGTTCGTATAATTGAACTCGCCGCCGGAATTCCTCGCGGCCACGAATCCCGTGAAGGTCGTGTTGGACGTGCTGTTGGAGATGCTCGGCACGAAGAGAGAGGTGTTGGCGGCGGGACTCCATTGATTTTGCCACCAGGTCGAACGGTCGAGGAAGCGGTCGATGTCGGACTGAGGGGTATTGGGCAGGCTGCGCGCGACGCTGTAGATGGCAAAGTCGTTTTGGGAGTATTCCACCCCTCGACTCAGACTCCGACTGTGATTCCGCGTGATGTACTTTAGTGACAAATAATCGTCCAACGCGCCTCTACCTTCCTTCGTCGCGCCGTCGAAAGCCGCCGTGTCGACGTTGCGGCGGGGGAGGACGTCGGCGTCTTTGAGCATTCCTCGGTACGCTTCCTGCCAGTCGATGTCGGAGTCTAGTTCGCCTGAATTTTTGACGTAGGCGTCTCCGATCACCATGTCGGCGTGGGTGCCGCCTTGGACGCGGCCGTTCCAGTTGGCGGAGCGGCCGGCGGGGTAGTAGCCTTCGTTGGTGAAGATTGCGATGAGGCCTTTGAGGACGCGGGAGTAGGTGGGGGTGTAGAGGAGATGATAGAGGGGTTGGAGGGTGCGATAGGTGTCCCTGGTGGGTGTCAGTGCGAGAAGGTGAGAGATTGTCGGGCTGCCTCACCAAAGCGTGTAGTGGTCGTCGAAATATGGATAGCTGCTGTTAGTCTCCCAGTGTGGATTCTCACCCGTCTTATCAGACGGCATGAGGCCAGTCTGGTACAGCGCAGTGTAAAGCATTCGTTTCAGAGTGGTGTTCTTGCTCGTGTCGGAGCCATCATCCACAACTTCAATTTTGCCCAAGATCTCCTTCTCCCACTCATCCCGAGCCTGTGCCACAATATCGTCGAAGGGGACGGAAGCCAGTTCATCCGCTACCCTATGACAAGCCTGTTCGGCACTGATATATGACACGCCAACTCTGGATTCGATTACACGCTCGGCCGAGGCATTCTTCCCTCCAGACGTCCAGCTGAAAAGTGCGGCAATACCCATCCCACTACCCTGCGTAGCTTCGACATCATTGAATGATTGAGGAACCGGTCGATCGGTGAACGCAGGAGGCAGAGCAGCATCATACGGCCAGCTGAACGTCCCAGCTCCGGTAGCCCCATCTCTAGCGAGCTGCTCGACATACGCAGAAGTCGGCACCAGATCCGACCCATCGGGGACGGTGAAATTGCCACAGAAGTACAAAGTATGCGGATTAGCCTGAATCCAGCCTCCCTTGTAGGTAGCCGAACCAAAGTACGACGGCTGACCGCTCGAATCACTGCGAACGTGGAGATCCCCCTGCAGGAATTTCTGAGCGTATGCGTCTCCACCACCGTAAGGCGGTAGGGCGTGCGTGAGATCCACCAAGACATGCATGTCCTCGGAAGTTGATGCTTGATTCGGCATCCCAGCATCTCCAACTGTAACATTGTCGTTCGATGTCGACTGCGAGCCAGCCTGGTACCGGATCAAACCCGAATGATACGAACTGGCAATGCTGATCTCCAAGCCATTCAGCAGCACAGTACTGAACTTTCCCACCGTCGACTCTTCCCGCGTCAAAGTCCGATTCTGCCAGTACGTCGTGTTATCCCCCAGATTGACATGGCTCAGATCTCCCAGGATCGGCATCTGCGACACCAAGCCATACGTCGGCACCCCTCCAGTACCCGACACGTGGGTCATGGAGATGCCCGTGACATTGCCCAGAGGAGAGTATCCAGCATTCACAAAGCCCGCCGTTCCATCGGGTACGCCGATGGCGGAAGTATCGATTCCGACCTTGGCCATGGACCATGGGCGGGCGGCGCCTGGGAAGGAGTTGCCGCTTGCAATGGCGGAGCCGGGGATTGGGCCGACTGTGCCGATTAGAGGGTCGACATAGGACGACAGGCGGTCTGAGGAGGAGGCATCCTGCCGTGCTGCGGTGGTGGCTACAAAGCTGCATGCGAGCAGGATGAAGGATCTCGAGAGGATGGCCATGCTGCGAGAGGTGATGCTGAGGTGGGATGAGCTGTGGGAGACGAACGCTGCGGCAGCGATGTCAGTTCCCTCATACCTTGGGTGACGTCTGTTCTTATAATATTGTGCATTCCCTCATGACTCGACCGGACGCGCCGGCAAGAACAGCACATGAACCTTGCGAGATGATTTCCGTCTCATCATTGCTCACGTTCGGAGGAGTGTTTGTTCACCGCATTAGAGGGGTCATCACAGGCGGGGATAGCCATGTCTGGAAGCGTGATCAGGATGCAAGGCGGCAGGCATGGGAGGACGATTCCCATGGATGAAGGAACACTACCTCTAACAAAAGAGATGGATTGATCATCGATGGGATGCAGCACAGCAGTGAGGTGTTGTCAGCATTCAAGTCGCAAGCCATGGAAATAGTCTACCCCACCGGAAATGGCTTGATTTAGGTACGGACGACTATATACCTCAGTAGAACGAACGATAGCTACAACAAGTCTACCGGAATACCTACACCCACCCCATCGACCAAGAACTTCGGTGTAGCGACCTACTCGAGATAACCGGTCGCTATCTTCCTAACTGCAGAATCCCCTTTCCCGTCCGATCTAGAAGAAAAACGAACATCTCCCTTCTATATAAGGTCGTACTTCGCTATAGGTATTTAAAAACCTAAAACCTT
>AFIY01001424.1:0-10430 GCA_000223825.2 Zymoseptoria passerinii SP63 | reverse complement strand
CTCCTTATTAAGCTCGGTAGTAGCAATAGTAGCAGTACGCTTTCTCGGCATAGCGGCGGCGGCGGCGACGGTAGTAGTAGTAAGGCTAACAACAATACGAGAGCAAGAGGTGTGTATTTACGCCAAGGCCAAGCGTAGTAAACGACAATGTCTACTAGTTGCCCTTACATAGTCGTGAACAAGTGGATATCACACTGGTTGTGGACAAGTGCACGAAGTAAACAAGGCCTAACAGACAAGTCTTTGACCTACAGCCGTGTTCAGGACGGATGATGCGAAGTCGCTGTTGACGAACAGTGTGCTGGGGATCAGTGACTTTGACTTTGTAAGTCATCTTCGACGTCAGCATTTCAGAGGCACAGACCGACCACCTGCCAGCAGTATGAGCCATGCCAATTGCCAACCGGAAGCAGGCACGTCAGATCGATCTTCTGAGCTGCGCTCCACGATACACCTCCAGGGTATCTCCATCGCCAAGATCACGAACGAGCAAGCTGATGAGAAGATACGTTGCCAGAGATGAATCCGCTTAGAGAGGGAATGGAACATCGAACCCTTCTCATCGACCATTTCGGCCAAGCCGCCGCCCTTTAACCTGTGCTCGACGCCGCTGAAGCATCGCTTGCTATGATACACATCATCGTCTCTTGACCGATGCTAGCGACAGCCCATTGCACGCCTTCAACATGCCATCGATGAGTCCAGCCAGCAGCGAGCCGCCGATTGGAAGAATATGTCTGCCGACCAGAAGTATGACCCTGTGCCCGCGGGTAGATCCATCTGGACCTCAACCTGCATCTCTTCTTCGTACGAAGACCCAGGATCAATGCAGACCAAATCTGAAGATTGTCGACAAGTCCAGCAGTTCCTCCAGCTGATGGAGCTGGGCTACGTTAAGCGAGATCCTGTCTAACGGGATCCCATCGCTGATAAGCGCTCAGCAGTCGCAGAGACGACCAGCTCTTCCGTGAAGAAAGTCTACCCACACGCTTACCTAGACGCTTGCTTGCTGTCCTGCTAAGTTACTGGACGCTTACTTGCACGCCTGTTTGCCTCTCCTGGTACGGTCACTTGCACGCATATCTGTAGGCCTGTGTGGCCGCGCTGTTAAGTTACATGTGCGCTGATCTGCACAGTTTGTTGCACGCCTGTTTAGCCGTCCTACTCAGGTGCTCGTACGCTTAACTGCACGCCAATACGGACGTCTGGTACGCTTTCCTGACCGTGCTACCAAGTTACCCGCACGCTGGCCTGCACGCCTACTTAGCCGTACTGACAGGTTACCTGCACGCCTGCATGGCCGACCTGCTACGTTGCCGTGACGCTTGCATGTACGACTACCTGGGCGCTTACTGGCACGCGTTTCAAATTGTCCTGCCAAAGCACCCGATAGCCTAACTGCGCACATTCTTGTCCGTTCTGCTGGGTTACCGGCACGCTTGCCTGCGCACATATTTGGCTATCCTGACAAGTTACCGGTACAGTTACCTGCCCGCCTATTTGCCCGCCTGCTGATCGACCGAGAAGCTTGACTACACCGCTATCAGGTCGTCCTCCTGAGTTGCATGTGCATGTGTGAATCGACTGCCATTCACCTGTAAGTAGAGCAAATGGACAGTCCGCGCACCCTTCACCTTTTTACGTCGTTTATTGCGTTCCTTGGCGCACGGTCTCCCAGATAAATAGAACTTCTAGCTCCCTCTGTCTTCTTCTCCTTTCCTCCTTCAAGCCGTGCCATCTGGCCGGTGATACCAACTTTTCTTTTCTCAAAACCACCCCCCTCTGTCTACAGCTTTGCTGTTCGACTACAACACAGTCTCTCCTCGTTTCTCTTCCCCCTTTCCTCGAACCGACATCCAAACCTCAAGCCGCACATCCAGCTACGAAATCTCTTTTTCTTGGCGCAAACGCATCGCAGCGCAACTCACCAGCAAGCACGAACGTTCAGACACCAGTACTCTGCCAGGAATCACGCTTCCAGCTGCGTCCGTTTGCAGGACACCGGTAGCCTACGTAAGTGGCACAATTTGAAATCAGAATCGCAAGCTTACTGACGTGCGTTGCGCAGTCAAGTCGCAGGAAGCGCACTCCTCGTGTTGCCAACACCGATTCCACTGTCGATCCAGGACCTCATTCGACGCTTCATCTCCTTCCACCGCCACACTTCAGCCGACCATGGCCCAGACTGTCCAGGGAGCTACGATGCGCTACGAAGTGACGGATGAGAAGAAAAACGCCCTTCTCAGAATGTCACCAGAAGAGATCCGCGCATATCAAAGAAAGCTCGGGATAAGCCGTGGGGGCGTGGATCTTCTCGGCGTCATTGTCACCAAGCCATCGTCGCCTATACCGGTCCCGACCGTCCTTCAGATGCGCGATGCGGCGGAGGCGTTCACCCGCGATGGGTTCGAGCTCGTACAACTTGACCGCTTCCCGGGCAAGAACGATCCCAACAGAGCACTTGTACAGGATGTTGGACATTCGATTTGTGCGGTCAATGATACCTCAGACTCGGACATCTTTCCGCCAGCTGAATACAAGGGTACTGTCAGCGTGCGCTGCTGCCTCGTCAGCCCCGCCCTAGGCCCAGGCATCCGAGTCACTGTCAAGATACCCCGGGAAGGCGCAGGAAGTACCGTCGAGAAACACTCTGCCTCAGTCACATTTTACTTTGGCAAACTTTACAATCCTGACCGGCCACTCGGCAAGAAGTACTATCACGGCATCATATACGATACTCTCAAGATTGAGCAGGACTTTGACGGTCCAGAGCCACGCACTACCATATCCTTCGAGTCGGAGGGCGCCGTTGCGGCAAATGTCCAACCTCCTGGGTCGAGATTTGGCAATCCTCCGGACCTCGCCGAAGACGAGAAACGCGCCATCGCCTGGGTCACCAATCACTCTCAGCGTATCACTCGAGCTCAGGTCAAGATCTTCTGCAAACCCTTGCACCAAAGGCTCGCCAAAGGCGCTTCCGCGCCGGTACATACTCTATCAGACTACCTCAAATCTCTCATGGGTAGTCCTCCGGAGGGCGTGCCGCAGCTGCGCTCCGCAAGACAGGACCACTTCTACCCATATAAACGGATCGGATCTCAAGTCGGAGTTGGGTTGTCGCGAGGGACTCGTGTCGCCAGGAAGCCTGAGTATCCTTTGATTGCGATGTCCAAGGTCAGCCGATTCGCCGACTCAGACGCCGTTCTGGTGACTCTCGCCTCCAGCTTGTTCATGAGTCCGAAGAGGTCAAGTACGGGCTCGAGACTGTCTCAGACAACGAACACGTCTGCAGTATCGTATGGAGTCCGGAACACCAGAACGGCTCAATCTTTGTATGTGTGAAGTTTGTGGCGCCACCAGCAATTGTTCTGAACGCCAAGGAGCGAATCAGCATCACGCTTCCATCAGACTCCAATGTGACCGTTCGGATCGCGACTGGAAACGACGAGTCTGACGTCGAGGTACATGGTGTCGTCATTAAGAACAAATTCGGCGTGTCGGACACGGATGTTATGATCCTTCTAACTGGTCAGCACGCCTGGAAATTGCGATGGGATGCCGATGAGTACGGAGCGCCTGTGAAGAGATACTGTTGCTATGTGTTTCCTCAGATCAAGCAGAATGCTTTGGAGACTCAAGTCGATGCGGTCCGCCATGCCTACGACCACTCTCTGAAGGGCAACCTGGCATCAACCCTGCATCGCATGCTCATGTACGACGGCGCTCCAAGAGGCCGCGACCAGAGCAACCCTTGGGCCTCGATCAGGAGTTCCTTCAACGAATATTCCTCCTGCTTCAAGTGGAGTCCATCTCAGCGCCAGGCCATCGAAGGTTCCTACAAGCTCCAGGCTCGTGCACAGATCATCCTTGGTCCTACCGGTTCCGGCAAAACAACGATGCAGGTGAAGAAGGGCTTGATTCTCACCAGACAACCGCACTACAAGGTCGTCTATCTCAGCGAGAGCAACTCGGTCGCCGACAACACTCTTGACCAAATCCTGGAAGCAAACCCAAATGCCAAGCAGCTGCCTCTTCGAGCTTGCAGCAGAACGTTGCCATTTGCTCAAGATCTTGACTCGAAGTCCCGTGCTTCACGAATATCGGGATCCTTCTTGGAGCAAGATCTGGACACGTACGACTTCTTAGAGTCCAACGCCGGCACTGACCAGAGCAATGGCTATCGCAGACACGACTGTACTGTTCAGGCCCACTGTCTGAGGCTGCTACAGGCCAACTCTGAAGTCTTGGGCAGGTTTTTGAAGGGCGAAGATGACCACGGCAAAGCGAAGGTTCACCCTGACTATCCGGATGCCGTCGACATGGTCAAATACATGAAGGCGTTCCGGGTAGAGGTCAAGCAACACCCACTGGACGAGAAGGTTCAGCGGCCGGGCATGTCGCCTTCCGACCATTGGTCCGATCTTCGAGTCACTTTGGCCAGACAAGCGAACAACTACCTCCGTGTGGCTGTCGTTCAGAAAGCTCGGATCTTGATTACCACCAAGCAGAACTGCGCCGCTCAAGAAGTCCGCGAATTCTTCGGATCGTCCGATGGTGACAGAGTCTTTGTGGAATCCGACGAGTGCTTTGCCGCCACAGAACCGAGTGCCCTGATTGCGATTGCCATGACTGCCTTTGCCAGCAAGATCGTCTCAATGGTGTACTACGGCAACGAGATTCACACGGAGCCTATCGTCCTCGGCACCACCCGCTTGTTTGGCAAGGATGAGACGAGATTCAACGAATTTCATGCTCAGCTTCAGTGCTCACTTGTCGAGCGCATGATCAAGTCAGGGTTTCCCGTGCACCGGATAGACTATCAAGGTCGCTATCATCCGGTCTTGTTCGCACCTGTGAGCACTTACTTCTTCGAAGGCAAGATCGATGGTCCAGATCCCCACGATCAGCGCTTTTCACTGTCTCCAGAGTATCGCAAGCAATTGCGTGTCGTTCTCAAGCTCCCAGCGGACCAGCAGTTGTCGGATGAGCAAGAGCGCATGGTCCATGTCAAGATCCTTGGGAAGCAGCCGTGTCAAAAGACTTCTGGTCTCTCTCGCGGCAACTACTCCAGCTTCCACTACATCACCACGACCATGCTGCCCGCGTTTGACAAGATCCTGGGCGACGATGTGCACGACAAGCTACTGATTGTCACTCCTTACAGCTGTCAGTTGGAGCTGTGGATCGACTGGAGTAAGCAGCAACTCCAAGCCAAGACTCGGACTCCAAAGCAGCTCCCTCGGATCAAGACCGTCGGCAGCTCCGGAAATGACTTTGCCGAGCATGTGATTGTGGACTTGGTCATTGATGGAGAAGATCGTGACCACATCGGATTCCTCAAGAACAACAAGGACTTCTGCACTCTCGCGACTCGAGCCACGTGAACAATGTGGCAAGTCATGTCGCACGACACTGGCGAGGAGCAATACCCTGAGTTCGCCGCGCTGTCGATCGACCCCATCAAGCCCGCCCCGCAGTACGTCGATGCCCACGGCGCTTTCAACAAGAGCAAGAAGGCTTTCTGGTTCTTCGTCAACTGGTACACGCATCACAAGTGCGTGTGGCAGTTCGACAACGACGATACCTTTGACTTCTTCAATGCTCCTCGCGATCTCATGTTGCCTCTGGAGCGAGACGCCCTGGAGCGGTATCGATCTGTTGTCAAGGACCAGGCCCCAGCGGCTGTCAAGAAGCTCGTTCCGGGCAAACTCACTGCGGCACAAATCAAACAGCTTCGCAGCATTGTCGCAGAGATTCAGCTCTCGCGGAGGAAAGTCTGAGCATGGGTTCGTGATCAGGTCGTTGGATCCTCGGGTTGTTATGGCAGCACGGAGGGCAAGATTTCGGACGGACAAGAAACAAGAAGGGCAATGGTGGGCGACTTTGGATCAGACGAAGTTTGTAGAAACCCGATGACTGACAACATGATTGGTGGTCGCAAAGAATACCAGCGTTTCAATGCAAGTTGTCCCAACATGTTCTCGACCAGACTACCTACACGCCTATTTGATCCTTCCGCTGAGTTATGATGACCGTCCGGAGCAGACCATTTGATGTCCAAGATGTGAGATGCAACGAAGACCTGTTCTCAGCCTCACGAAGGCGCCGGACAACACCACAGTCATATTTTGACATGTCGCAGGTGCCCGTTCCGAAGTCACGAGAAGGCTGACGCGCGCTCTTGTCGGGTCCACTCCAAGATCGGATCCTCCGCAGCGCAAAGGACCAGGCCCGATCAGTCACAAAATGTCAACGAATCCCGTCTCCGGACACGAAGGACAAGGAGAATGAACCCGGGCTAGGCAGGCAATAGCTTGTTCTTGTCCTCAGATCGGCAACAGCTTGGCGAGTCGTAGGTGGACGCTTCTGCTCGTAGTCTTCGGCCACTGTCGGCCATGTCTCCACGACCAGTATGACTCTGATGGTGAAGTTGGACCGAGAACAAATCCGCAGGTGTGGCGAGACCGATAATATCTCGCGGCCCGCTCCGCTTGTCTCATTCTCACGCGGCGGCCGGATCCGGTGCCCGTTCGAACTTCAAAGACGGTCAAATAATATCAGAGAAGAGGAGAAGAAAGTGGCAACACCGCTGCATCCGTCCGTGCCTTTGGGAGTCAGAAGTCTCGCGACCAGTCAGCTAATTCCACGCGAACGAACGAACGAGGCTTCGTTGGAGAGCAGTGCAGGCTTGGATGCTGTAATAAGCAGTAGGCTGGGCAGTTCAACTATCAGGTCAAGCAGTGACACTGTCTTTAGATCAAACATGATCTTGAACTGTAGCCGCTGAACTAGGCCTATACCTCCTATACCGTGGCGGACGGACTACTTTGTTGTTGAGCTTGGGCAGTGAGGCCATAATGATGACAATATTTATTTTGGCAGTGTATAGTTGTGAAGCACTGAGACCATCGTGTACTGACAACTCCTATCTCAGTATGATTACTGTAAGGTGTAGAATAATAGTCCAACTGCGGTGGTGGCGACAGCGATGACTCAAAAGCGGGCGACATATCTTTTGCCCCTCCTTGATGAGTGCTCATCTTCAAAATCGGGGCATCGCATCTCTCGATTGTCTCGCCACCCCCGAAATTCGCCCCAAACACGCAATTGGACCGGACGACTCACCCCAGCCCAGCCCAGCCCAGCCAGTTAGCCAGCCAGCCAGCCAGCCAGCAGCTGTTGCCTGCCCTGCGACTTCCAAGTTCCTACAGCCTCTTTGTTGCACTGCGGAGTCATCACACGCCCGGGGCGACTCATAATAATATACCCGCCCATCTACTCTCTTTCCATCAACCACATCTCCTCTCAGTCAACCTATCATCTTACCTTATTTACCGTAACAGTCAGTCCCTTCACGACGGCTAAGCGAGGAAGGAATTTGCCAAACAACCGCCACCGCCTCCCCCCATTGCGCAGTAGGCATCCGGAGCCGGAGCCTGCCACGACCTCACTCTTCGCCACAACGACTCTTTGAACGAACCCACCCTCGCCACGAACACCTCACCCGTACGACTCATTCTCTCTCGACCCCATCTTGACTCTTCACCCACCCAGCCTCGACGGCAATCCTCGCGACCCAACCATACCACTCTCTTGAAACCCATCGAACAGTCAGAATGAACCTCTCCATGCTCAAGAACGAGTCCTCCGTCAGCCGCCCAGCCCAGTCCAAGTCCATCGTTGCTATCGTCGAGGCTCTCAAGTGATCTACCACTTTGCGACCAACGACTTATACACCCCATCCAACACACAATAACGAAAGAGACGATACGCACCACTTGGACCTGCTGGGCGAGCTTCGATTGAAGCTGCCAAACATCTACACCCCACACCTCTACAACCTATACCTACTACCACCACCCGTGTCGACACCACCCCTGGTCATATGTCTTCACGTGCACATTAATACTCTACGTCTTTCAACATCGGAAGGCGTTTCGGAACATCACATCTCGAACGGTCATTATCTACTGGAAACATCTACCACTTGACGGACAGGATGAACCTCAATTCGGACAACATCAGCACAGACGGCTACAGATCGTATGAGCCGTCCAACGCATCATCCGCGCCTTCATCCCAAGCGTCAGTCTTCTCGGATACACTCTCTGCGCAAAGTTCGACTGCAACATCATTCTCCGATGACTTTCGATGCATTCATGAAGATCCACGAGAGCGAGACAGGATACTGGCGCAGACACAGCTTCGCTTTCATTCGCAGATGGATTGTGGGCAAAGTCAGGAATACCCGGCATCGCGCAAACTGCCGAAGCCACATGCAACATGTCCCACGTATGCAGACATCACATCTGTTCCTGCACCGCAGCGACAGAATCCTCGACGATGCTCTTCGTCCAAGGGACAGAAACCTCCACCACTCGTACGGCAACGCGATCGCAAGATCAACTTTGTCGACAACCTCGTCGGTAAGCACCAAGATGAAATCATTATCATTGACGCCTTACTGAGACATTCTTCAAGACTCTGCCACTCAAATGGTTGAAGTCATCTGGCCTCTTTCGAGTGTCCTCTGCAAGGGCGAGAGCGGGGAACGAGCTGTGCTCCCGCTGCGCACATACGTCGAAGAGACTCTGCGCAGGTCACGCACGAGCTACTCGACCCTCCAAGTCGCTCTTTACTACTTGATCCTGATTAGGCCTCATGTGCCGAAAAGCGACTTCACCATGGAGCTTTTCGCGGACTGTCCGGCCGACCGCGCTTTGATGTGCGGTCGACGCATGTTTCTCGCGGCACTGATCCTGGCTTCGAAGTACCTGCAAGACCGCAATTACTCTGCGAAAGCCTGGAGTAAAATGTCAGGCCTCAAGGTGTGCGAGATCAACGCACACGAGCGCTGCTTCTTGAGCAAGGTCGGATGGAAACTGCATCTACCCAAGCCTCTGTTTGAGAAGTGGCAAGATATCGTTCTGCGATACACTCCCAATCCTTCAACATTGCCTGCAAGCGTTGGTGCCTCTACCTGGCAGAGAATGGTTCCCTTACTCACTCCGGAGTTGGATAACATGCCGTCCATCGAAAGTGCTTTGATGGGCTGCCCTCTCCAGCTTCCTTCTCGCGAGAGCTTACTATTCACCCCGATACCCACAAGCGTCGCGTTCAACAACGCACGCTTGGAAGGCAGCGAATCCCCCGAGCACACACCAACGCCACGAACAGCACTGCCACCGCCCCGATTCTTGGAGCCCAAATTCGACCTCGCACCAAGAATGGGCCTTCTTCCCACTCCGAATTTGACGCCAGCCTCGACCGCTTCCAATACTCCTGCTGCGAGTGGATATGAGAGGTCAATGTGCTCAGTCGTGAGGAATGAAATGTCCAACTTCGACACTCGCCACCCGCTGTGCTCGAGAGCGCCCACCCTGATTCGACGACCATCAGTCATGTCTGTCAGCTCATACAACTCCAGCCCGGAGTCGATGATGTCGGATCACTCGCGATCATCTCGATCGTCCTCGGTTTCTTCCATCTCCACCGTCTCGACGAACTCATCATTGGCGCCGAATCGAGCTTGCTTGGCTCGACAGGCAACTTGCCGCAATGCCGGACTCCCGCCACTCAGGCTTGTGAAGGAAGAAACAGAGGGGACTGTTTCTCGACCCATCGTTATTGATGACACGGACATGGGCGAGTCCCCCGAGATGGTCGACTTTTCTCAAAGCGAGAAAGCCCTTCACGCTCCTCATCGCCACAGCAGAGCCGCGAGACACGCGCCGCAGACCTCCTTCGTCCCACCTATGGTAAACGGCAATTGCAATAGCCGGAAGCGCGGTCGTCCAAGTGGCCACCGCCGCTCCGAACTTCAAGAAGAAGTGCGCTACTTGCTGGAGGAGTCGCTTGATGAGGACATGGATGTTGACGATGACGACTCGCTGTCGGAGGAGTCGCCTGCCGTTACGTACACGACCACCATGCTCGGCAGAGTCCCCGTGCAAAAGAACGAGGGCAAGAAAAGAACTTGTTGCTCTGCGGGTGCCATGTCGTCGTCTTCCCCATTATATGGCGAGATCGTGTAGGCTGAGAGGCACGACGGCGATGTGGCGCTTTGAAGGCGCTACGACGCCTGTATATTTTCTGTTTGTAGCATGAACAGAGTCCCGCAATCTGAGATGCAGATTGTTCGACGTTTTAAGATCCATGTCCTCTCACTTTCGCTCAAGTCATTGTAGAAGAGGTGCATCCTCTAGCACAACTACCTGAATCCACCTCATCCCCCATCCTCCAATCCCCATCCCTCGTCGCCCTCATTCCTCACCCAACCCTTCAACGCCATCTCCTTGACGTCCCTCTTCACCCTCTCCCGTCCCTCCAACATCCCACACCCCTTCATCTCCCCATAACTCCTCTTCCTCCCCAACACCTCTGTCAAAAGCGGTATCCCAGCCATCACCGCCACATCCAGCACACCCTTC
>AFIY01001426.1:0-14989 GCA_000223825.2 Zymoseptoria passerinii SP63 | reverse complement strand
CCTCTCGAGAGCGTAATAGTCGTTAGTTAGCCGGTTAAATCGTTCGTATTCGAAAATTCAGAGATTTTAGTGGGATTTAGCGGTATGCTTGGCACCCAGTCTGGTGTTTATTAACAAAGCCAGCTTGGTGGGGTTATTACCAGAATTGGCTGTGCTGACTAAGGGTTGGCAGGGACAATCATATACCAAAGTTCTCTAGCGCGTTGGCAGTATACATACACCCATTAATAATTGCTTCGTGGAGTCTCTGCTTGCAATGGCTATCTATATATGTTGTCCTCTAGTGTCTGCGCTGCTGCACCAAGCGATGTCAGTAGGAGAGAAAGATACAAGCAACAAAGTAAACAGGTCGTGTTTCTTGGCAGTTTCACTGGACAGCGTATGAGGCCAGAACGGTGATGACGCGTCTCTGCTCAGGAGGGGTGATTGTTGGCAGAGGATGTTCGTCCGACGGACTACTTCGTTTTCCGTAGCACAGATTCGGTTTAGAAGCATAATGCTACAAGATGTCGTCAACTGCAGCCGAACGAGACGTGCTCGAGCGGCCGAGCGTGGCATGGCATGAGTCGTGGACCATCCCTCATCACTCCGGTTCGAACTTCTGTTCTTTTTGACCAAGCTTGGCTTGCTCGTGCCTCAATAAAAGTATTTGCGCCTCCGCGTCCGTCTTTCATAGTACTGAGGCTGATTGCTTCCTTGCCTCCTCGCTGCGTAGCCGTCCGGTCTATCCTCGAGGGTTAGACCGGACGGTGGACCTTCGTGGTAAGACTTATGCATAGATTCGCGAGATCATCCTCAAAGACCGCCGTGAGAAAACCCGATGATCTGCCGCAACGCTGATTCCCGAAATTGACCCTTCGTTCACGGATGTCGGCGCTTTCAATAAACGCCCGGCTTGTAATTCTGATGGGCATCACTCTCGGGTAGGTGGGCAGATCGTCCATCGTGGTTATCCGGTGCTCCTTCACCTCGGCCTGTACACGACGTATTCGGCACGTCGTTCAAAGTTCTCATCCATGACAGGCTGCTTTCCTGGTCTAGCTCGTTCTCGTGCTTCGCGACCGAAAGGTCTGAAACAGTCACCGACTTGACTGACATTCTCGAAGTCCACCAAATCGGGTTCAGGAGTCAATGTGAAGTTAACCGGCATCTCCTTTCGGCCAACATCGAGAACCCCACGTGCTTTCGATTCGTGTCCCTCTCGTTCAAGTGCCCTGGCAGTTTTGACTAGGAAGGCGAATCCAGGTCTACTGTTGTTGTCAAGTAAATCTCGCAAGAAGGCCGGCCGAGGTTCAGCATGCAGGTAGCGCTGGAGGTATTCGAATGCTGGCAGTCCGCTGGGTCTCGAAGGATGCTCGCGAAGCAGCTCTGCATGAGTTAACTCGCGGTCTACACGATGTTTTTGCCACAAGCCCAGCGGACGTCCCAAGCTGCCGCCCTGCTTTCGACTCGAGAGACTTGTACGCGGATTTCGCGCCGGGAGGGCGTGCTTTGGATTGCCATCGTTGCTGCACAGGAAAGAGTTGTCTCGTGGCCGCAGACCGAGTACTCGAAGCACTCCATGGATTCCACGGCGAAACACTCAAGCGTGGAAGTCGAGTGATGCTGCGAACGCTTTGGAGGCCAGATATTCGCTCCATGGTTGTTGTCTCTGCGATTTGAGTTCAAGCGAGACCGCTAATTTCGTGTTAGCCCAGATCATGCAGGGGCAACTTCTGTCCTACCTTAGTCTCCTAGAGTCCTGCCTCCGTCTTCGACGAAGATACTGTATCAATCCAATGAAGGACTGCAATGAGTAAATCGGGCCGCCCATTCTCCTCTTGGTGATTCTCACGAGAGCCTGAAGTGACGTGATGTTGTGCCGGCCGTAGCCAGCTTCTCGAGTCCCTCAGCGAGATCAATTCTCTAGTCGTAGAAGATGGAGACCGCGTTCTCCTCGAGACTGTGCTCTCGACTGTGCTCCTTCGCTCGGTGGAGTGTCGAATCCGGTCCTGGATGTCATCCAGGACACTCTGAGAGGGCTGGGGAGACAGAGCACCCGTGCGAATTGCAAACTTTGTATTCGTACCCTTTCTGGTCTTTCGATACGCCTGTATCAAATCACGTCTTCTTCGCCCTCCGACTCCCGTCCTTCTTCTGTCCCTCCTTCTTGCCCACCTTCTCCTTGTAGTCTCTCATCTCTTTGACCGCCTCGTCCTCCTCTTTGCGTTCCTCCGCCTCCTTCCTCGCCTTCGCCCTTTCTGTAGCACCACGCTTCTCCGCCTCCTGCACCATCTGCTCACTATACTCCCACAGCGACTTTTGCGCATCCTCATCCATCACCTCCGGCCGCATGAACTCTCGTTCTATACACTCCTTGATCAGAATGCCCCCCTCGCTACGTGAAAACTTCTCCTCCATAGATGCGTAGAGGAAGCTTTGTGCACCCATTCGAGGTGACTTGAGGATGAAGACCCAGAGTGGGTACATGAGTAGGTATAATGCCAGTCCGAACAGCGAGCCGAACGTGAGCCACCGTCTTGTGCCGGGTGTGCGACACCAGCCTGGGTCCACCAGGAGGACTTTCGAAATCATAGGCATCTTGTCCGGCCTGGCGAAGGTGCTGAGGTGTTTCTGGAACGCCAATGCAAATGTATTCAACGCAAGCTTTGACGTCGCATATGCATTGCCTGGAGAGAACTCTGTCGGTGATTGTGTCGATCCACTGCTCTTGCTTCCACTCTTCTCAGGTGCTCTTCCCGACCCCGATTGTGTGATGTGAAGTAGATCACCTCCCAGGTAGCTACTACATGTCCCGAACAGAACTCTCACATCTCGATCAGGAGGCTGCGCTCGCAAGGCAGGCGAGAGGATGGACAGAAGGTGAAAGTTCGCGAGATAATTGATCTGCCAATTGAGCTCGACGCCTTCTGCAGTACTCTCCGGCTCTTTACTGCCCGGCGTGAGGGTGTTGGCGCATAGAATGATCATGTCCAGCCGCCTCGGAGGCGCATTGTCGATCCATTTCGTTGCGAACTGGCGAATGCTGTGTAGTGAAGCAAGGTCCACTTGTTCGGCTGTGATGAGGTGGTTATTCGTGTCATTGCGAAGGTCCTCGATGAAGTCAACAATGAAGGGATCGCTGAGGGAGTGCTGGGTGAGGAGGACGATTTGTGCTCCTCGTGTTGCAATTTCGCGGACGGTCGCTTCGCCTACGCCGCTGGTGCCGCCCTGTGTCGTGTTAGATGTGTAGATGTGTTCCCTCTGTACGCATTGTCCATACTGTCACTAGTATCACTTTCCCATGCATGTTCCTCTCACTGAGGTTGCTTGCTCCAGAAAAGAACGTCTTGAGGAGCCATAGCAATGCGATCCATGGCACCGTCTTGAGGATAGGCCAGATGTATGGGATAGATCCAATGCCATCGAAGATAGCTTGCAGGGCGATGTAGACTGGCATTGCGAATGTGTTGGCCCTCGGGGGCCGTGTTGAAAGGAAGAAACGCAGGTAGGAATCTCGGTCCAGCAGGCACGCCGGCTTTAGCACCTTGTTAACACCGATGTACGGCTTGGCGGCGATGGCATTATCGACGTCTTACCTACTCGAGCCATCCTGATCTCATTACTAGCTGATCCGATATTCTTGGCAGCGCTAGCCAAATTCGTAACCCCGGCCGACGCTAGCGAAGACCCCGGCTGGTGTGTATCCACGGATATATCCACGGTTGATTTTAGGGTAAAATCAACCCTCACTCCTGATCCGCTGGTTATACAAAGCCCGCATCGGGAAGGACGATGCGCATACCTCGCTTGGAAAGCATCGACACAACCACAACGGTTGGCGGAGCTTGCCTGTTCTTCTCGCTTATCGTGCAGCGCTCTTTCGATCAACGATCCGAGCTATACTCCGAGATACTCTGCTGGACGTCACTTCCAATCTTACTACGACTCCGCGAAAGGTTCTACAAGACAAGATACCAAGACTTGTCCGGCGACTTTGACTTGAAGCCGACTCTATTCAACAATCTATGGCTATGGGCGATCGCCGGATGCCTGGCCATATCATGCCTGTACAGATCAGAGCTTGGTATTGTGGAGCTGCAGCCGATATTGACGCCGTTACTCTTATTGGCCCACACATGGATCCAATCCGACGGCATCGCACCAACGACACCACTCATCGCTGGCACCACCTTCTCCGCTGTGGTGGGCATCCTGAGCTTGTCGAGCGGTGACATTGGCAGCTCGGCACTGTCGCTCATTGCAGTCCTGCCTCAGCTATTTGTCTACATAGCTCTCCTGCCCAAGGGTGTGCTCGGGTCGTGCAGTCTCCCTTTCGTCAATGATGAGGGGAAGGACATGTCGCGCTTGTGCTGGAGGGCCGTGACAATCCTGACCGTCGTCACCGGGCTCTTCACCGGTATTTTTGGTCTTGTACTACCCTCCGTAACACATACTCTGATTGTGGGTACGACAAAGGCAATGTTTTGGTTCTTCCTCTTCCAATTGGTACGTTTTCGAACCGCAGCTGCATGCAGACCAAGCACTGAATTTTGTTACAGAGACGGCATGCTGAGTGGTATGTTGCTCCTGCGATTGTGACATTCGGTCTCATCGCTACCCGTGACCCATATACGCAGTCCTCTGAGAGTCATGCTGTCTTCGAAGTCGTGACTTCGGCTGTCGCACTCTCTCAAGTCATCTACATCCTGCCAAAACAAGCCAAGACCAGATTTGGTCTCTGGATATTCTTCCTCGCCCCAATCGTGCCTTATTTACTGAACTCGCTGGCAATCAGGAATAGTCAAGCCTCAATCCTCCGTGATCATCCTGTCGAAACCCTGGTCGACAATGCCAAAGCCAGCTTCGAGATCTTACTACAACGGCAGTCCCAAGACTACACGGCCGCTCGAGACGAGTATCAGCGCAGATATAATATGGAACCTCCACCTGGCTTTGAGGACTGGTTCAACTTTGCCAAAGAACACAGCTCTCCGATCATCGACGACTTCGACACCATCTACAACTCAATCTCGCCTTTCTGGAGAATGAGCGGCAAGGAAGTTCTCCTCATGATGAAGCGTGCTCGAGGAACATCACAATTCGAATTGTGGCAGTGCACTTTTGCAAGCCACCTAGCGAAGACCACTTGCAGCCATCGCATCTATCACTTCGACCGACACATCAGCCTCTTGTTCAATCGAGTCTTGAGTGGACAGTCTGTATCACTGCCAGACGTCAAATTCTTGGTCAATGGTCTCGACGAACCTAGTGTAATGATCCCGCCAGAGTCGTTGGGGACCGGCACGAATGAGGTGGATGGGCTTTTCAATGTGACAGTCATGTCGCGGCGACCTGTTTGGGAGGAACTCACGAGGTATTGTCCCTCAGAGCGACGGGACGCAGACTCCGAGACATTTGGCATGCCCTTTGTCACAGACATCCATTCAAGCATGGACTTGTGTCAACATCCCGAATACGAAGCCACTCACGGCCTCCTCAGACAGCCCACCTCCTTTTCTCTGATTGAAGAGCCAGCTCCTGTCCTGTCACCCGGCGTACCTTCGACCATGGGCGACGCTCTCTATCCCAGTGCAGCATACATAGAAGACGAGTTCCAGTACAACGCAACACATGATCCCGACTGGGAAGACAAGAAGAACAACCTCTATTGGGCTGGATCGAATACCGGTGGCTTCTCATCCGACGACCAATGGCGATTCTTCCACCGGCAAAGATTCGTATCACTAGCACAGAACCTGGAGCAGAAGTCGCACACATATCTCCAGAAATTCGGAGATAGTGTCCAACGCGTGGGATCAAACTTCCTCAACGCCAGACTATACGACGTCGCCTTCACCAGAATCTTCCAATGCGAGAGACGTGCCTGCAGGGATCAGAGAATGTACTTCAGAAAGAAGCCCTGGGCGGACAGGTACAAAGCTCTACGATCACGACTGGCGTTCGATCTCGATGGGAATGGCATTAGTGGGCGATACTACCAGCTACTGGCTTCAAAGTCCGTCCCTCTCAAGCAGACCCTTCTTCGCGAGTGGCACGACGACCGTTTGGTGCCCTGGGCTCATTACATTCCCGTCAGTCAGTCTATGGAAGAGCTTCCGGAGCTGGTCAACTATCTCACGTCCAGCGAGATCGGGCAGCGGAAGGCTAGAGAAGTCGCAGAGCTTGGCCGAGAGTGGTACGCCAAAGCATTTCGAGAGATTGATATGGGCATATATGTCTATCGCCTTTTGCTAGAGCTGGCGAGACTACAAGACCCGCAGAGAGAAGCCACAGTATCTACAATGGGATGATTGCTTGTGCTCGAGATGAATGCCGCTCAAGCTAAATGTAATTTATGAAACGTATGTACAACACAGAATGCCCGCCCAGTGTATCTCAATCCCATTCAACGCCCACGCTATGCCAGAATCCATGAATGTACAGTGTGTCCTCATCTACCGATCGTCATTGGTCGTTCGCGATTCTCGTAGTCTTCCAGATCTAGACTTAACGGCATATAGCCATGCAGTTGCCCTCGAGATGGCGCTGTGTCGCTGATGTGATCTTCCTTCGGAGCTTTGGGCGTGAACTGTATGCTGTGCGCACTGCTCTGATCTCCCTCGCCTTTGAACGTGGGCATATCGACACGTACGACTTGTTCCTCAGCAGCTTGACCTACCGCGAGTGGCGTGATTTTGGTAACATCTCCTTCTTGACGCTGCGATCGTGGATGGCCGTTCATCTCCTCCTCTGCATATCGGGGAGAGACCTTCGATTCTTCCCATCGACGCTTGTGTCGCAGCTCTGGAAGCTCATGCCAAACATTGCTCACGGTGGCCTCCTCAGCGAGTGGTTCGAAGTAGTGAAACCTGTGTTCGCTCTGAGGCCCTGACGCCGTCCGGCTCGCACGTGCTGCAGTGAATCGGCGAGTCTGGTCGGGATCCTCAGCTGCACGATCATCCTTCAGCTGCTGAACAAGCTGTGTAAGATACTTCGGATGCGCTCCCATTGCCTGACGCATCACCTCCTCAAAGGCAGTCCTCTGACCACACCGAGAGCACAGGTTGAGCATTGATGCAAAGGTCGGCAGGTCCACGACTTGCATCTTATAGCCATTCTGATACTTCTGTCGTTGCTTTGCCTTCAGCGCCAAAATCGCCGTCCACACTCGAAGTCCCGCAGCCCAATCCTTACGCTCCGAGCAATCTTTCAGCAACGGCTGCAGCCCACTCATCGAGAGTCCCCAACCTTCATCCTTCATGGCCGCGCAGATTTTGATGGCGGCCTCGAACCCGCTGAATTTGATGACACCCCTGACAAGAGCGTTGAACACCATTGGTGTAGGTGAAGGCAATTGAATTACTCTGCCATGCTCGCGACGAAGTCGTCCCTGACTCGCAGCTGTAATCTTGATCATCGGAGTCGCAGTGTGAAGCCCACCAATCTGCCCGCGCATGAGAAGAAGCCAGTGCTGGAACTGCTCTGGATTGTCCGTGATAGTATAATAGTTCAAAATCGACGCAAGGGAAATCTCGTTCGTCCGGATTTGCGTACAGCGAAAGGCATTGATACAGTCTTCCACCAGCCGCTTAGTCCCAATGTCCGAAAGACCGACAATCATAGTATTGAAGGTGTCCACATTCGGTGGAGCAGACGACAGATGTAGGTTGTGATATACCTTGGCCAGTACAGCTGGTTGCGACATTTCGCGGCGGCGTCCACAGTTGAATAGCTCCTCGAGACATCTGTTGAGATCGTGTGTAGTTCGGTGAAACTCTCCCTCATCGTCCTGCTGATATTTGCACAAAGGCACGTCTGTTTCTGACCTCTTCCAGAATTGGTACTCCAAGCTGGAACTTTCTTCGCTCAGATCATCTCCGTCTCCAAGCGAGTATTGGCCTCTGAGATTTATTAGACTCGCCAAATCGGTATGTTTCTTCTGTAACGCAATGTCGATCATCCCCGAGGGCTGCAGCATAACTTCGGAGTAAGATTGAGGCACAGCCTTTGCCGCTGCTTCATGCCATCCTCGTCGATGCAACTCCGCAAAGAACTCCAGTTGTAGTGCATCAATGCTCAGCTGCACCCGTTCAAGCTTCTTCGGCACCCAACGTTGAAGCATTGCTTTTCGTTTCCGTACATCGCTGGCGTAGATCGATTGCGGGGGTAAGTTGCCATCGTATCTCTCCTGACCTGTACTCGCGGGCCACTCTGGCATGGACTGCCTGAATGCGGTGCTGTCAAAGTTTTGTCGCATTTCCTCGTCCGCAACAATGTCCTTGTCCATCGCCTGACGAAACTCCTTCTCGACATCATCGACTTGACCCAGCTCTTGCTTCACCTCTGCAATCGCCTGATTCCATTGCTCACGTCGTTGCTGCTTGACTCCCAAGTCCAGAGTCGCCGCGATCGCGAACATTCCAGAGTACCACACGGTCGAAGTCGTCCAGAATTGTGGCGCTCGTCTGATCGCGGTGCCCGCTGCTCGGCGTGAGACGGCGTGGGCAGAAGACACGCATTGCGGACAGTGGCACGAGCCCCGGACCTGCGCGACGCGACTCCATAAAGTTTGCATTATCGTTCCATTGTGAGGCGAGTGGATGAAGATCGTTGACTTGACCGCGACACGGTAATGCAGATGAATCCATGAGATGCTCTTCCGGACCTCCGGGAATGTCCTTGCCGAAAAAACGCCGGGCGGAGGTGCCTTCGGTCGACCTCGACGGATACAAATCTCAAAGACTGTTACGTTGGCTATGACTCTACTTCACAATCAGGACAACTTTCACTCTCTGGGCGAGGACACAACAGAACTGATTCGTATGGAAACACTTCGAATGTGGTAGATCTGCGCCCTTGTCAACAAACAATGCTACCTTCGGCAACTGCCTTTGACATTGGGACTTGTTCTGGACCTTTTCTATTCAATGCGGCCATGTCTTGTTTTGTGTGGCCGAGATAGACGACTCCTATCTCAATGCATCACTCACAGGCATCGATGAAGATCTTGCGGCCTCCTCCACAATGTCCAAATTCTTCCGCTCGCCCAATTCAAGTGGAAGCTCGTCAGGTTCAGGATTCGAAGATGAGGGAACAGAAGAGGTCATGAGCACCTCTCTATCCCAATTGAACGTATCGCCCAGACAGGAGTACAGCGGAAGTTCTCTGGAGTCCATCCCCATCGATCGATCAGCGACGACCGTACCATCGAATGAAGGCCAGGATTGGCTGTTGCATTCACTCCTGGAGGAACGATGTCTGAACCAAGTCATTGCGGAACGAACAAAAAGTGGCAATCCAAAACGACATGCCGACGATCGCGAAGTTCAGCAAGAAGCTCGGCGCAGGTATCGCATTTTGTGTGCGCAGCTGGCTCCACTGAATCTGATCTCCGTTGGGATCGAAGATGACCGACACGGCGCAACTCGTCAACGAGTAAGAGATGGTCTGGATAGAGCTCTCAGGTCTGGAATGGCCACTCCCATGCGTCAGCCTTCGTTCCCTGCACCGTTGAAAGGACTCTTGACGGACGGCAGGACCGAGCCGGTATTGCAAGGCTGGCAGCCCGGATCACTACCCATGGAATCTGGTAGTCCGGCCTCGGTGTTCGACTCTTTGTCAACATTCCATCAACCATTACCCAGCCGCTACCTAAAAGACTTCGATGAGCTCGGTCTTCTCGGAAAGGGTGGCTACGGCCAAGTGTTCCACGTGAGACATCGGCTGGACGGGCGGATGTATGCCGTGAAGAAGGTGCCGATTCGGTCATCCATGGTACAGCGCATCACAATAGGAGGTCAGGCTGTTCTCGATGAGATATTGACAGAAGTACGGTCACTGTCTCGACTGGATCATCCCAATGTCGTTCGTTATTTCAGCAGCTGGATTGAATGGTCCTCCGGAAGCAGCTTCACATCACCGACCAGTCGAGACGGACCAACCTCTACTACTTCCGACGATGCTGTGGGCGGCGCTGAGACCACAACTTCGAGCGGCACCGAGTCGATACATCGTGTTAAGACACAAAGCCATACTGACGAGGACGCCGGCTTCATGTTTGAAAGTCAATCACATCACACGGACTCGAGTCTCGTCGCAGATGTAGTGCCCGAAGACAGCGATATTCTCAGTCGCTCAATCAGCGACGCCGGTCTCATACCAAGCACGGAACCATCACTGACCATCCACATGCAGATGGATGTCTACCCCATGACTCTAGCAGACTTCTTGTCACCACCACAGACCAACCCTGTCAAGCCTCTGGCTCATTGCTTTCACATCAGTCCTTCTTTGCGCATCCTCCTGGCGATCCTGGACGGCGTTGAATATCTTCACTCCGAAGGCATTTGTCATCGCGACCTCAAGCCCGCCAACATTTTTCTGCGACTTGAGAGCAGTTCCAAGGTTGCTAACAGTTGCGTGGATCTGGCTGATTGCATTAATTGTCAGTCAGCAGATTGCGCCAATACTGTGACACTAAGCGTACGAATCGGCGACTTCGGGCTTGTCACATCGATCGCACAGTCCGGCGATGTCACCTCACCTTCTCCAACACAAGCTGTAGGCACGGAACTTTACCGGCCGACATCCAGCAAATCGAGCGTCAGCCCGAAGCTCGACATCTTTGCCCTCGGCATCATCGCCTGCGAGCTGTTGACGCAATTCAGCACGCAAATGGAGCGCCGGGAGACGTTGAACGCATTGAGGAAGGGAAGATTCCCGAGTGGATTCGCTGGTTGCGCAGGTCATCAATCTGGCAAAGTCAAGGAATGTGTGGCAGCAATGTTGTCCTACGAGCTGTCCGAAGACACCACGATTTCCAACTTGAGGCAACGCTTGGAGACTCTGCTGAGTTCGCGAGTGGCTGTCAACGACACACTACTGTGCCAGTCCAGCACTTGAAGTTTTGATGTAAAAACCTCTATCAAAGTGAGAAGATCAAATCAGAGATTCGAAGTTGTTGCCACCCTGCACCCGACTGTCAGAGATAAACGCCCCTTCTGCGCTGCTCTACCTCTCAAAGATCCGGTACACCCTGCCGAAGATGAGAGAAAGCGAGGAGTGGACATATCCGCCGGGCTTGAAGCACGATGACATTCATTCCCTATTATGGTGACGAGATCAGGTACAAATTCCGTGAAGTCGATCGGATCCTCGGAACTAGCGCTGCAAGGTTCCGGCTGAATCATCACCTCATTGCCGACCCTCATCGCCGGACCCAATGAACCCCACAAGTCTCCATCATCATCTCTGCACGGCAACAACTCAAGGTACATTTTTGGCGCACCACGCGGTATCCCGATGCCTCTAGCCGCGACCAAGCGCGATCGCTGGGCGGGTTTCATGATGCGAATATTAAAGGTACATGTATGCCCATGTTTTCTTCAATCCTCCTCGAATCCTGCCATCCCATTGTCTATACCATTCCATCTCGACTACACGCCTCGGCCAGTTCAAAGTCGACGTCACTGGTTATTTATCAATTTGTCTACACTACCTCTCATACCAATTCCTCCTAATTTGCTTGTGGGCATCGAATCTCATCATGTCCGACAAGTATGATATCGTTATTGTCGGTGCAGGACCTGTTGGTCTGCTGCTATCAACATGCTTAGCAAGATGGGGATACAAGATCAAGCACATTGATATGCGACCCGAACCGACACCAACCGGCCGCGCTGACGGTATTCAACCACGATCTCTCGATTTGCTACGGAACATGGGTCTCAAGCGAGCTATCATGGAGAACGAGCCGGCAAAGGTGTACGAGGTTGCTTTCTGGGATCCTGCGCAAGGTGGAATTCAAAGAACAGGCACTTGGGCGTCGTGTCCGAAGTTTATCGATGCGAGATATCCGTTTACAACTCTTCTTCATCAAGGCTTGATTGAGCGCGTCTTTATCGCCGATATCGAGAAGCACAACAACAGGATACAGCGGCCGTGGAAGATTACGGGATTCGAGAACGATGGTCAAGATGCGGAATACCCTGTACGAGTTAGCATTGCGCATGTCGATGGGAAAGAGAAGGAAACAGTCCGAGCGAAGTATTTGTTCAGCGGTGAGGGTGCGAGAAGTTTCGTCAGAGAGCAGCTCAAGATTGGAATCACGCACAAGGACCCGATTGCACACGTATGGGGTGTCATGGATGGTGTGGTCCGGACAGACTTTCCCGATATCAAGGTATGTGGTTACAATATGGCAAAACGATCAACCGTTGCTAACTTGACTAGATGAAATGCACAATCCACTCCGACGAAGGTTCTATCATGGTCATCCCGCGCGAGGACAACATGGTCAGGCTGTACATTCAAATCGCATCATCGACAGACAAAGATTGGAACCCAAGGAAGACTGCGACCGAGCAGGAGGTACAGGAGAAGGCCAAGAAGATCTTGAAGCCCTACTACGTTGAATGGGACCGTGTGGAATGGTTCTCAGTCTATCCAATTGGTCAGGGAATCGCCAACCGATACACCCTGGACGAGCGAGTATTCATGGGAGGAGACGCTTGCCATACGCACTCGCCCAAGGCCGGCCAGGGCATGAACACCGCATTTCTCGACGCTCAGAACCTGGCATGGAAGATTCACCACGTCGAATCAGGGTTCGCCGACCGTTCAATTCTGAAATCCTACGAAAGCGAGCGAAAGTACGTGGCTGAGAATTTGCTAAACTTCGATGCGAAATACGCCAAACTTTTCTCCCAACGTCAACCGAGCGCGGGCGAAGTCCAAGGCGCAAGCAAGCAAGCTGGCGAATCAAGCGACAAGGAGGAGAATCAATTTATCAAGATGTTCAAGGAGTCGTGTGAGTTCACCTCTGGATACGGTGTTGCTTATCTCGAGAACGTATTCAACTGGTCCGACTCACATCCCGCTCAACACCCAAATTTCCTCTCCGAGCCACAAGGAACGACTAAGCTACGAACAGGACGAATCCTCACACCAGCGACAGTCACACGAGTAACCGATGCAAACGTCGTCCATCTTGAGCAAGAAATCCCACTCAATGGCTCATATCGGATATACCTTTTCGGTGGCAAGCCATCCGTCACGAAGAAAGCGATAGCAGACTTCGCAGCGAACCTCAGGAAGAAGAACTCTTTCTACTCAGCCTATCAATTCGACAACCTCAATGCGGTAGACTACCACGAGCGTCATAACCCGCACTCCCGCTTCTTCACCATCAACACCATCTTCAACGCCCACCGACCGGAGATCGAGACTCGCGACCTACTACCGGAGATTCTCGCAAGATACACGGATCACGTGTACGCTGATGATGTCTGGGATGAACGTGTTCCGGATGCAAAGGCCGCGGCTCACGCGAAGATGGGCTTGTCGGAGGATGAGGGTGGTGTGGTTATTGTGCGGCCTGATGGGTATGTTGGATGTGTGGTCAAGCTTACCGAGGGCAGCGGCACGGTCGATGCGCTTAACCAGTACTTTTCTTCATTCACGACCAAGAAGGTCGGTGTTGATCGAGCGCAGCTTTGACTGGGTTGAGGAATATTTGACATTTGCGTGTATATACCGTGCAGTTTAGCGTTCATGTGTACCACAAGAAATCCTCCGTTATCACGACTTGCTTTCCTCACTCGCAGATAGTCCAAGTGACACAAGACCATTTGCCGTTGCCCATCATTCCCCTCACTCCTCGATCGCCGTCGACCCGATCCTCATGCTCACCGACCTGATTGGTCATTCTCACTTTTACTCTGCACGATTGGAACCTACCTTCGCCGTAATCTCTCCCATCATAGTATTTTACGCAGTACCCGTTACAGCACGGCGTGTATCCTGGACTTCCGGGCAAATCGCACTGACTTCTTAGCCTCATCCTGTCCGGTTCAGATCGCTGTCTGCTCATCAGGTGTTGAATCCGAAGTCTCAGAGCAGTCGGCATTCGCCTCTATTGCTGTACCTGAGTGGCCAACAAATTCAAGGGTCACAGCACGGGATAGCACCGGTGAAAGGCTCGCACAGTTCTGGGAAGAAGACATGTCAGTCTCTATCAATATGCCGTCGAGCTCGCACGACCTACGCCCGCTGGGAATGCATGGAACTCTCCTGCATCCTGGGGGTCCCGGGCAGTCTTAGATGTAGCACGTTAATGTGGAAGGCGCCACCGAATGCTAAGGGCATGGCCGCAACTTCTCTCTGACACTCGCCTCATCATCGAGGCCGTCGAGGTTCCTCTCTCCAAAGATGACCGAGGCAACGAACCAAAACTTAGCGACTAGACAATTTTCCTGAACGGCGCCCACGAAAACCACGAACATTTCATCCTCGAACCGAAGGCGACGAGATTCCGCTTTTGCAAGACGGCGCGCAAGCTGTACGATGTTGTTGCTTCGGCGATTCTGCTGCGTGCTAGTCAGCTGGCGGAGACTGTGATCAGTGTCAGGTACGTGTCCTTGAAGATGCAGTAATGTGCTGACACACTCCAGCTCGGACGGGACGTGGGACAGTGATTGGATTCCGGCGCAAAGGCTGGTCAAAAAGCTGTGGCCTGACGAGGAGATCTGCTGTCCGTGGGAAGAAGAGGCGGAAACAGAATCGGAGTATACTGATGAAGTAGACGTTCGCAAGTAGACGCCAAACTTGTTTGGAGTGCATCCTCGTGAGAGGTTGATTTCTCACGGGCGTGTGAATTTGCTGGAAGGCGTGCAGCTTGATCTTGGTGTCATTGAGGATCGTACGGTCGAGGACTACCGTGGAGGGCGGGAGCGCTGAGCATGGTGAAGTTGCCTTTGCGAGCAGAGGACAGGGCGCTGGTGATGGCCGCGCGGGAGAGCATGCGAGCTTGGAGCATTGAGCTTCATTCTGTGTCGGCTAGAACTACCGAAGATGGTTCAGCTAGCCAAATAATTAGACGGAGTCACAGATGTCCTCGGTGCGGAAGACAATGGAGGATTGTACGTATAGAAGAGAGAGTATGTGGGATGCATTGGCCATTTTGATTGTCGGGTTAGAACTGCTACATTGTACGGACGACTGGTAGCGA
>AFIY01001428.1:0-22674 GCA_000223825.2 Zymoseptoria passerinii SP63 | reverse complement strand
AACACCCGCACTGGATCTATAGATACTACGCGACGACGAGCAGAGGTTGTATTCACGCCAAGAGCACTAACTCAAGGTGGTATAGGGCACTTATTAAACCCGAGGTAAACAACGATCCACTTATCACCACCATGCTGATTTACAATAAGTGAGACCTCCACTTATCGACAACCAGTGCGCGAAGTAAACGAGGCCTAACCTTGTCGTGGTCAGGCTTTGTACCCCTGGCGAGTGCTGGCACCGGTAATGCCAGACCATGGATGATGTTTCAAAGAGATTGGGAAGAGTTTGGATCACTGGCGAGACAGGGGTTATGCTTGTTGACTTCGGCACTTTTCCAACTCCGTGCCGACGAGGACAAAGGCATGACAACTTTTGGCCTTGGAGATTGGGTGATCTCGACGGTGAACGGGGAAACGACACAAACGAGGGTGTTAAGTCTGGCAGTCATTTCATGCATCTCTGGCAGGTTCGCGGTTCGGGCGTACTCGAAGATGTATTACGGATCTCTTGAGCCGCCAGAGTCAGAAGCGCGGCAATGCCACTTGGCAGCGCGCGTGCTAAAGTAGGATAAATCATGATGACTGACACTATAAGCAGACTTTGTGTCGCGGTGATTTAGGCGGTGTATCGGTGTCGGAACAGCAACTCGGACGCATACCTGGGGAACCTCGTATTGGATAGTCGTGATGCTGCTCCAGGCATGCACCTCTCACGGCGTACATGATGGTAAAAGGACGCCGGAATCCGACTCGACTTTCTGGGACTGAATGCAGATGCGGAGCATTGTGTTCGAAAATACCAACAACGATGAACATCGCTACCTCCTTTGCAAGCCCCTTCACTGCCAACCGAGTGTTGTCACGCCGAGTTTCGAAAGTCCATCGGATAGAGATCCACTGACATACAGCCATCATTCGCTCCTGTTCTCCCAACACCCGCCCTTTCCCAAACGTTCCAGGTTTCGAAGCATCCTGAAGAGGAGGCAGAAACATTGAGGTCATGCCGAGTTCCAACCAGAGCCTTGCTTCCCTAGCCCGAGGAGGACGTTCGTTTGGCTTGAGTTTTGGCCGGGCAGGCAGCATATTTGCAAGTACAATCGGTCTACACGAGCGGAAGTTAGCATCTGTCAACCATGGTGCCGCTAAAGTGGTTGTGCTGACATCTCCTCGGTTGCAAGCGTTGCATTGCACGTATTTGTAATTCATGGCCGAATCACAACACACGCGCAAGATGCCAGTACCGCAGTTAGGGTATTCGTTGAAGCCGCCCGGAGCCGCTATAGCGCTAGCGGTGAAGAGGGCGAGGAACAGGGCGAAGAACTGCATCGTGATGATCGTTGCTTGTTGGAGCTTCTGGCCGCAGGATGGGAGTGTCCGGATTTGGCAAGGAAATCTGGCGTTTGTCTGCAAGTGACCATGAAATCGTAGTGGGCAGAAACGAAACGCTCGGTGAGGAATCCTCTGGTATTTATTATACGTTGCAGTTCGATCGTCGTTCGAAAGGCCTGCCGAGTATTGCCCGTTCGTTCGACCGGCGTTCCATGATCAGTAAAGTGAGCGGTGCGATGCTCCCTAATTATCTGGGGTGGGTCCCCTCAAGTCGAGTATCCAGGATTCTGGTTACTTATGTGGAGCCCTGAACGCTGCGTTACGGCACCGCGGGCTCGTCTCATCGTGCTTGGCTTCAGTTAAGTACGGGTTCCGTCCCTTCGGCTGGAATGCTGCCTCGACTGATGAATCATTGAGAACCGACGCTCGTGGACGAAGGTGATAGAGCGCAGGAATAAAGGACAAAGGTTTGGGACGCCGGAATGGCTGCGCGCTTCGTTATATCAAAAGTATTTACCCTAACCCTGCCTCTCCCTCATGGCATGTGCTATTCTCGCCCTGGGAGACAACCGCTTGGCCTGAGTCCTGATGCTTCAGCCCTTCTTTGGCGGCTGGCAGAGAGCCCATGTGCAGCTACAATCGACCTGCAGCAGAGGATGGTCAGCGTCTATGCGTCGCTGTATGGTTTAGACGACGATTCCGGTTGAGTGATCGACTTACATCGCCTGCGTCGCATGCGTTGCACTGCGTAGCCTTGAAATGACCGCCGGCGCCACAGCAGACGAGCAACCTGCCACCGTGACAGTCGGGGTACTGGCGTCCCGCCAATCGGTTGATGGCCGACGCCGTTGCGGTGACGCTGAAGAGCGCGAGCGCGAGGATGTATGATTGCATGGCGTTTGATGTGTTGTTTGGCGTCCGAAATTATGTTGTAGAACAGGTGCTGTCGCCGAGGAGTACTGACCGGGCTGTATTGTAGTGGAACTGATAAGGACAGAGAACGTCCAACATTGGATCCTCGTAGCCTCGTTCGTATATACAGGTTCGAAAATCGCCCTGCGAGGATCGACCGCATGTTCGACCAGAGTGCCATGTTTGACAAGGCGAACGCTGTTTGGATATGATATTGATCAATTGCCGGTCATTGGGGCCTCTTGTTGCGGAATTGATAGATACCACGGTGGCGACAAGCGTCAAAGCCTTCTCTGGACAGTCAACCTATATGATGGGTCGTGGTACACAGAGCAACTGCGTGAAGAAGCTTCCGTGGACTCCATCTCGCATACTCGCGTTGCACAATCCCATCACTCCGGTGTGTAGAACTTTCCGGCTTCGAAAGAAAATTCCATGTCCCACCAATGCTTGACCGCATGTTCGATTCACCGACTGGCCCGCCAGCAAGGTGGACACCATTTGGATACGACGGTTCCCACGAAGCGTTCCGGGGGCTTTGAAACAAGGGTTTCCTAGCCCGATCGTCTCGCTCTTACTAATTCGCCTACTAAAGATTCTCCACAAGCGAAGTTGTCGTTACCATCCTGGTCCATGTACATCATGTGCTGCCCGACCTTGGACTCGATTAGAAGCGCAGTTTCGGCAATTCCTGCAGGCGTTGTCGATCGAGTCGCAACGTTGCGCTATACGAGCACTGGGACTAGGCTCATGATTTGTTGTCTCGACGCCATGTCCCAGACTGCAATGAAAGCATCTCATCTCCCGATTCCGACCATGCTGGGAGTTGGCGCTGAGATCGGGCAAACTTGTCCAGCAACACGATGGTTGGCTCGCTCGGCGTGCAGGGCGAGGCAGCCACCGTGGATCGAAGGCTCATCGAGAGATGGAATGCTCGTGAACGAGCCGGTCACCATGTACGGCTCTCTGCGGCACACAATCGTTGCGCTTAGTACCAGATAGATCGCGTACGGTGGTGAGGCATGTCCGCTGCATCACGAGGTCAAGTCAGCCCTGCTTTTCGCCACAACGATCCTTTCGCAGACAGGACAACCGATCGAGCGAAGCAGAGAACGTCTAGAGCATACCTGAAACTTCTCGCTCCTTGGCCAGGTCGTAAAGAAAGAAGTCGATGAGCACGGCATTGATCTCGAGTTGTTCGTTGACCTCCGGACGTCGTCGCACGATCTCGCGCCGGATCAACTCGACGGCCCAGATGGAGCACCCTCTGCCACCACACCACAAGAATCAGCCGAGTTCGTAGTATGGAGAGGGATGTATTGGCCGTACCGTAGTTGCACTTCCCAGCTATGCCCACTTTCGATAGGCTTCCCGTCCCGAATGCGATAATTCAGCGGTGGGCTATAGCTCAGTACGCCGAGATTGCACAGGATTTGAGGCACGCGGTAGTCTAGATTGAGCCATTTGCTGATCAGCAAGTTGCCGGCAGAGAGTTTTTGATGCGACGCACCGGCGAACATGGTCAAGCCCGTGCCCACATCTCCAATGTCCCCGAATCGACCAGCGCCTTTGCCTCCCAATGCAGCCCACAAATCGGCGACGAAGATCTGCGCTCGCTTGAGTAGACGGACTCGCCGACCATCGAAGCGGGCGGTGTCGGAAAAGGCTGACGGGAGGTGGTGCGCTAGAAGGTTGACCAGTCTCCCTGAGGAATGGGACGCAAGGTCGATTATGCGGAGGATCGAAGAATCAGGTTTGGCTGGCCGAGGTTGCGTGAGCGATGTATCGGAAGTGGTTACGTGTATGTGGGAGGTGACTTTGGAAGGGTCGGCTGTATTGTTGGGTTGCTCAGGCTGCGGCTGCGAGCGCTTGGTATCAAGTTCGGGTGGTGATGCTTCAGAAGCTGTACTCGGTACTGCTTCAATTGCCGGCTCGCTTTGATCAGTAGGCGTCATGGTCTCTTCGGTGACGGATTCGTCCACACGATCGCTCTCCGACAAAGTCTGCTCTGTCGGTCGCACGACCGCTTCGATATCGTCTTCAAATCCACTATCGCTATCATCCTCGCCATCCGGATCCGAGAACCTCTGTCCAGACTCAGTCGCGAGATTTACATGCCAAGAGTCCGATCACTCACCTCCTTCAATACCTCGCCCGTCTCTCGCAACAACTTCATTCTCTCGTCCAGCAGTGGGATACTTTCAGATGTGGCGCTTCGAAAGACATGTGCAAGAAGCTCATCCGTACACCTCCGACTTCGCCAGAACCTAGGTGTTGTGATCGGTATGCCTTCTTCGAGCGCTCTTCGCAGGCATGCCACAAGGCTGTTATATCCTGTCCATCGTTTGCTCCGATATTCGACTTGATATCGATGATCCGCCGGAAGCTCTGACCAGAACCTACATGCCTTCTTTATTAGCCCGATACCACACATTGCTTCCATCAGAGCTGGTGGAGAGAAGCACAAGAGATGGAGCGTCCTACGAAAAGTTCAGCAAATCCATCGTGAAGACGAAGTTGACGATGTCCAGCTCGCTAAAACCCTCGTCCGCTTTCGGGTGGAGCTCATGTTGACTCCAAGCGGCCGGCGAGTAGTTTCGTTCACGCATGTTGGAATAGATCGCCGCTGCTGCGGCTTTCGTGCCGTGCATGTCAATAAAAACATCGATGGAGTTGCTGTAGATGAACTCTGCATCACGGAGGACACCTGGAGGCCGAAGAAATGGATCAGCACACTGTCAGAGCCATGTTGGATAGGAGAGCTCTCAATGGTAACGCTCCGTATCGGGTATCGGGCAATTCTTTCTTTTGGGTTGGAGTTGGCGCATGCCCTTACTTACCTGTGTCTCGGGAAATCTCATTTGAAGGCTTGGAGATGTCCAGTCGCTGGCGGAGGAATTCGAGCAGTTCTGGATCGACTTCATCGTCCGACATGATGACAACCGGCCGTTCCAGCGTTGGCGAACGAAACTGAGCCGATTGGATGAGGAAGTAGCATTTGCCTAACTCGTTCATTCTGTATTCCAGGGGAGAGAACTGACGGAGTGGGGGCCGAAGCTAATGCACAAGGCGAAGTTTAAACAGACACCTCAAGACGGCTCGCACCGCTGACCGAAGTCCATCTCTCGTCTCCCTTCTGATCGACAAGAGTGAGGAGATCCGCCCCGTCTTCGTCCGTCACTCATTCATCTGTCTCCAGCATTCACTTCAGCGAAACGCAGCCGCTCTTTCACGTGCTTCACACCTGCAAACGCCATTACTTCACCCTCTGGAAACCCCCACTAGGCTGCGACCACTCCGCGCACCACCTCAGTCGCGACGCCGACACGAACAAACAGCTTCCACTTGATCATACCACCACCGTCCTCGCGTCCACGGAGAAACGATATCGAATTGACGAACCCGAACGCCGCGGTCCACCCACCATGCAGCGCCGCGAGCGAGGAATTGCGCAGTCACTCGGCGGACCACTTACAGTACGAGTCAAAGATAGCCGCGTGCTGCTCGTAGGAGCTGGAGGCATTGGATGTGAGCTGCTGAAGAATCTGGTATGCTGCTGTTTCGGCAGCGGATACACTCCTCCAAACACACAGGACTTTGCGCAACCAAATGTCGCAGAGCAGTCGAAGCCAAAGCGAAAGGCTGAGATCGTCGTTGTCGATTTGGACACCATCGACCTGAGCAACCTCAATCGCCAATTCCTGTTCCGGAAACAACACATCAAGAAACCGAAGGCGACCGTGGCGAAAGAGACGGGAAGCCAGTTCAACCCTTCCGTCAACATCGATGCGCACCACGCTTCCATCTTCGACAAGCAGTACGATGTTGAGTTTTACGAAGGGTTCGACATTGTCTTCAATGCGCTGGATAATCTGGCTGCGCGGAGACATGTGAATCGCATGTGTCTTGCGGCGGACGTACCTCTGATTGAGAGCGGTACTACGGGCTTCAATGGACAAGTGCAGGCAATTCGCAAGGGTGTCACGGAATGCTATGATTGCAATGAAAAGCCGGTTCAAAAGTCATTCCCGATCTGCACGATCCGCTCCACGCCATCACAGCCCATTCACTGCATTGTGTGGGCAAAGTCATATCTTCTTCCGGAGCTGTTTGGTACGAGCGAGGAGGAGTCGTCAGATGTGGCCATAACTGAAGGCGACAATGTGGAGGAGGTTGCCAAGCTGAAGGAGGAGGCGGAGGCATTGAAGAATATTCGGAGTATGATGGGAAAGAGCGAGTTTGCGAAAGAGGTCTTCAACAAAGTCTTCCACGACGACATCGAGCGACTACGGTCAATGAGCGAGATGTGGCAGAGTCGGAAGCCACCAGAGGCACTGAGGTTTGAGTCGGTCATGATTGACAAGGATCCCGTCGCGCAAGGCGAGGCTCTCGCGTCTCAGGTTCAGAAGATCTGGAGTCTACAAGACAACCTCAAGGTGTTCTGCTACAGTGTTGAAGTCCTCAGCAAACGCATCCAGTCCGGTGGAGAGACGGCCATCGAATTCGACAAGGACGACAAAGACACGCTGGACTTCGTCACCTCCGCCGCCAACCTCCGCTCGCAAGTCTTCGACATTCCCACGCAATCCGAATGGGACATCAAACAGATGGCTGGCAACATCATTCCTGCCATTGCCACCTCAAACGCGCTCACCGCAAGCCTGTGCGTCTTGCAGGCATTCAAAATCCTCCGCCTTCACGTACCCAGGCCCACCAACCACCAATCAGCAACAATCGCAGCGGAACCGCTCCTCGGCGGCACGAAGATGACATTCCTGACCGCCCGATCCACCGAACGCCTAGTCAGCAGCCAGAATCTCGTTGCACCTCGTCCAGATTGTCCCGTCTGCTCGCCTGTGTATGCCAGAGTGCACATCTCCGATGCATCATCAGTCACTCTCCAAGACCTTGTCAACCTCCTCAAATCCCGCTTTGGATACGATGAATTCTCTATCACAGCCGACGTCGGCATGGTCTACGACCCAGATCTGGAAGACAACTTGTCCAAGTCGCTCAAGGATACCGGGATCGATGGCGAGGGTATTGGATTCGTCACCGTGACCGACGATGCGGACGAGCCGAGAGTGGATCTCGTGCTTAGCGTGAAGAAGGTCGAGAAGATGGACGGCGATGTGAAGATCAAGCTCTTGTCCGAGACTATCACACTGCCGAAGAAGCCAGCGAAGCCGGAGCCCGTCAAGGAGGGCGATGACGATGAGGAAGAGCTGCAGGTGGTTGGCGATCCGGCACCAAGTGCGGCGGCTGGGAAGCGGAAGCGTGGTGTGGAAGAGGACGAGGTCATGGAGGACGCAGGGAAGAAGAAGGTCAAGCAAGAAAAGCCGCTGGTTGTGGAGGATGATGGTGCGATTCTGCTTGACTGATAGATTGAATTGCATGCTTGATGATACATTACGGCCCGACGACGAGGAGGTTTTCGGGGAAGAGGACATGCTCATGACTCCTCCGCACATGCAGTTCCCTTCGGAAGGGTGCGCCCGAAAGCGACGTGCGGAGGCGGCGGGAGCTCGCTCGTGTGGCAAGCCAAAGATTGCTATGCTTCATGCTCATACATCGGAATCCTCTGGCAGCCCCAAAGGTCCGCAACGAGGATGGAGAAAGTTCAGCGGACGTCTTCCAGGGCAGTTGACCTTCGAAGCTCGATCAAAGAGGTACATACAGTACTCAGAATGAAGACACGTGTATATCGTATGGACTATTCCGTGAAGCCTTGTTCCACATCTCTCAACGAGGTCCTGTTGGGCATGGTTCGCCCTCGTGATGAAGCCGAACGTCAATTACCTTTGAACTACTAGTAAACAGCTTAACTCATGACGCTAACCCCCACCGGAGCTCAATACCGTCGTTCTAACCCCAACTTCACCTACCTTCAACCCTCCATTTCGCCCGACTCCACGCACTTCACCACGCCAGCGAAGGGACAAAATGGCAACCTCAGAAGGCGCATCCGAATACGTCACCCTGGTTTCGTCCGACGAATACTCCTTCGTCGTTCGCCGCTCCGCAGCGTGTATCAGTGGCGCCATCAAACGCATGCTGGATCCTTCAAGTCAGTGTCTTTCTGTCCCGTCGGCACCACATCAGACGTCCCGCATCTACGTGGAGAGCATTCTTGACGCCTGGATGGTTTGCTTGTGATGTGAAAGCTAAAGTCCGGCAATTACAGATGGTTTCCTGGAGTCAAAAACGAATACCTGCCGCTTTGATAACATCAAGTCAGTCATCCACCTTCACCGTGAAGGCTCAATTTCTAAATCATGCTTGGACTGACCAGAAGTAGCGGCCTTGTGCTCGAGAAAGTGTGCGAATACCTGTACTACAACGAGAAGAACCGGGAGGCGAAGAATGTGGCGGATATGGATTTGCCGACAGAGTTGTGTCTGGAAATTCTGATGGCGGCGGATTATTTGAATGGTGAGTACGGCCTTTTGCTTCGTTTGGAAGGGAGACTGAATGTTGCGGTATCACAGTGTGAGATGGAATCGCCGCGAAGGATTCTGCCACCGGCTCATTCTGGACTAGTCGGAGAGGGAGCAGAGCTCATCGGGGTCGTTGCGCGGTCGTATGTTCATCATGGCACAACAGACGGCGAAGTTTACTAGCATTCACCATGCAAAGCTGGTGAGAGTTGGACAATGTTTCAATGTATGCTTTCATGGTGTGATCTGGTACAGCCTGGTAAAAGTCCATTCTGTCAGGAGCACGGATCTGACCAGCACAAAGGCACCACAAGGTTGTCACGAGGTTCGAAGCTCCCACACTGCCCACGGCTTCCAGTTATCAATCCAGATCCTGTCCATCGTCATGGTCACGGCCATTTCCAGCATCACGGCGTCGCATTAGCTGCTGGAGCCAGTCATGCAATTGCGGGTGTCCTTCACCCAGCGCAACCAATATTCGCTGGTCAATTTGCCGTACCCTCTCCACGAATCTCCCGGCAGCCAGCACTCCATCTCTACCCTCCAATCCACGCGCAGCTCGTAATGCCTGATTGAGCTCCAGCAGCGCGTGAGCTGCCGCGTCCTCAGCCAGAGCCTGCTCGTTCAATACGTAACCTTCTCCATAACCGCCGTGCACCTCTTTCAGATGCTCATAGCAGTCTCCCGAGCTGTCGAAGACACTGCGACACACCCAACAAATGTGCGCTCCGCATGGGCATTCCATGTGATTGCACCCTTTATTCCTCTCGATGGTTCTGGCGCACTTCGGACAATCTTTGACATCAGCGCTATCCTTCCATTTCTCCAGAGCAAGTTGATCGGCTGTCTGCATTCCCGCCTCGATGGGGCACGCTTCGTCTGGATGCTGCTCTCCGCAGAGGGTGCAGGTCCGAAGGAGACATTGTACGCAGGTCTTTTGAGTGGCGATTCCGGTCGTGGGTTGGTAAAGATTGTCGCATTCGGGTGTCTGACAGAATCGAAAGAACTCGTGGTGGTCTGCGATGTAATTCGTGAAGGAGGTCTGTAGGACTGTCTCGAAGTCCGTAGAGGAGAGGTTTCCCTCGATGGAGCGAAGGTCGAGAATTCTGCCGCAGGTGGCGATGGCTTTGCACGTTATAGGTCCCATGGCGGACAAGCACATGCTGTTGAAACAGAAAGTGCAGTAGCGATGGCTGCAGGGGAGAGTGACGGGACCCTCGGCTTCACATTCGCAAATGATGCAGTCTGTTGGTGATGCTGTGGCAGAGCTCGTATGCAGTGAGATCATGTGGCAGACCTCCTTATACTGCCATTTGGTACCGACGACCGCGAGGGCGTGCGGCTTGACCTTCGCATCGAAGGAGACGACTTCACCTCCGATGGCGGACTGAAGTATCTCCAAACCGTCTCTGCGCATCCATAAGAACTCATCGCGGTCGAGATGATACAGAAATTTCTCTCTCGTCGTCGTCATGATCAAATCGACCGAATCCTTCTGCACAATGTCAAACATCGAGGCTGGTCCAAAATACCGCAGCTCGCGCTTGAACTTGTTTATCATTATCAACACACTGTACCTGGCTTCCATCTCTTTCTCGATCTTTTTGGCCACTCGCGTGTCCGTGAGTAGCGCGTTCCATAGTGGGCGGGCATTCTCCTCGTTGACGATCTTGACGATTTTTCCGGCAAGGACATTTTCCACCCTCTTCGTCGTTTCGGCCACCTCTTTCTCCTTCGATCCCGTGATCTTGATACGAGTGAATCGACTGCTTGCCATGGAGTCAATCTCTGCCTTCAACGATAACGTCCTATTCTCTTTCGGAACGATGTTGCGCACATCTTCTTCGATCAGACTGTACACTTTAGTCCACACCCTGACCTGCGTCGAGCTGACAATCTCCATCTGCATGGTTTGTCCACCAAGGAATTCTCGCTCCGTGGCCGCCAATTCCCACACCGCTCTCCGTGCTTCATCTTCGTCTTCAAAAAAGACGTTGAGATAAGTCCGGCTGTTGTAGTTCCAGGAGTGTTGCGGACGACCCTTGATCCCTCCAAATGGAGCCACCAAGTCCAAGACTGCGATTGGCGCAACCTTCTCGTCGAACGTTTGCTTTACACCAGATCTGATCTTGATCCGCGTCGGCTGGTCCTCCTCACTGAACAGGTCTCTGATTTCCTTCGGAGATAGGTCTCGCCGATTGCTGGTTAGTTCGACTTGCCATGAGACCAGAAACTTGCCCTCGCCATTTGGTGGCTGGAATATGTGAAGCTTCGGCCTACCGACAATCTCCTCTCGCGGCCGCAAGATACTGTAGTCACACCAGCTGTTGTCGAAGACGCGTACAGCGGTCTTCTGATCATCGAAGTGCAGCCAGATTCGCGATACAGGCCGTAGCCATGATATGCTCACCACCCGCTGGCTGACATGGCGTGTGGGCGATGTGCCCAGGGGCAGTTGTGGGGGCATTGACGTAAGCTCGAGGTTGTTGAAAGGGCTCTCCGGCGGCACAGTCGCAGCTCGATTAGCAAAAGCCTTCAAGACTTCGGTCGCCTGCCCTCGGAATGTGATGTAGCATGCCGCGTACTCCGGCAAGCTGACTGTGCGGATGGCAATAGTGCGCGGGTCATTTTGAGTCTTTTTAATGAAACTAGATGCACCTTCAGCGATGTCCCAAGCGGTAAGGTCGTTGAGTCGAAAGCGAACACAAGAAAGTGAGCTAAGCAGGTCGCAGCTCAGTACAGCGGCTCCGTCGCCGAAAGACACCACCGCACCGCTCAAGAGACGGCTGGTTGGGGTTGGAGGCATCACTTTCTTGGATGTTGATGGTGCTCATGGGGAGGACGCTGACCTTGGGCGCGTTTGTTTGTCAATTCTGACTCTGCCAAGTCTCCACGCCCCCCTTTTCTGTGCAAATCAGATCCTGGGGCTTAGTCCGGCAAGGTGAGAATTGGGTCAGTATCATCTCGCAATCAGCTATTTGCCGCCACGAACGAACTGGTCTCAACTGCAGCGATCCAGGGACTGTGTCTCGTCGATGCTGGAAACCGAAACATTCTTCGACAGCGATGGAGCTACGCCAGGTGTCACGGAGATCGGTCCACAGATGTTTGCGCATCGACAGCGGAAAGAAATGGTTTCATCTCGAAAATCAAAGCATGAATCAAACAGCGACAGATCAAAAGTCGATACTTGACAAGCCTTGGATGATATCTCATGATGTCTCTCTGATTCACCGCTTCATTTGCGCCCAAGCGCTAAAAAGCAATAAGACGAGGGTCGACATTCAGCGGATCACGACCGCCATGCCGCTCGAACTCGCGACCTTCTAGAAGAGAAGCCCCAAAGCTGGGCAAAAAGAAACTCGACCATCCTCAGCTGAGTGAAGCGGTCCTCGAGTCCAGCGTAACTCTGCCAATAGTATGTTTGATGTCGTTGTTGCCTTCCAATTGTCGATTCCAACACGGTTGTCGTCCTGCCTTGCATGTACACCATGTCGCCACTGTTCGCCTGCCTTGCATACGCCACCTGGTGATGAGGTGCATGTTTCTGCCAGACTTATACCATTGCGACAAACTGGGTTTGTCACCCAGTTTGTCGGTTGCTGATTGGAAGGCTCAAACTTGGTTGGTTTGCTGATTAGTGGGTTGGAACATGCCCACAAATATGTAGGTCAATGCTTGCGGGCCGGAATTGGTTTCGGCGTTCTGGGTGCGGGCGGGAAGTTTGCGCCAAGCAATTGGGAAAGTGAAGTGAATGGTAAGCGCCGGGACGGCTTTTCGATGTCCGAATTGCTAAGAGGCAATGCAGAGTACCTTGTTACCGCACAGCGTGGCAAATGTGTCCTTGTGATCTTCACCTCGGACTCTGGACCGCTCAATGGCCAGCCGATCGTGACAGATCACGGAAGCATTCCAGTCGATTTGAAAATTTGAACTCTCCGAAGTCTTTTACAAGCTCTGCACCTCCCGGGAGTCCATGGCTCGTTTCGTCCGCAACAAGACCTTGGCACAGAAAAGACTGCATACAGTATGAACATTTTCGAATGTCACATTGTGGTGATGTTGCAACTCGGATCCTCACTCTCAGCAAATGTCTGTTAGCACGCTTTAGTCTCTCCCGCCAGGCACTCTCTGCGAATAAGATCAAAAGTCTGCTCCCTGATCCTGTTCCTCTGATGTCTGTCATCCCGTTTGCGCAGCCAGGGTATCAAGTAAAAGCATACGCACAACGCCAAAAAAAGTCCCATAACAACCATCTCACATATCCGGGTCCGACTCCTCATCGTCCATCTCCACCCGAGTCTTCTCCCCGACTCCGCTGGCCTCCCTCCAAGCGACCATCTCATTCCTCACATGACAGCCCACGATCGCGAGCGCCAAACCGTTCCAGACATCATAGTCTCCATCCGCAAAGTCAAAGTACGCCACCGGTGTACAGTTCTCTCCTTCGATGCCCTTCTCCCTCTTCGGATCGAATGCCATGAGTGCGACCATCGTACGACTACACACTAGGGCGAAGATCGTTGGCAACGGCTGTGTGGTGGCCGTACTTTCTGACCCAGGTGAAACCTCGACTGATGGGTGCACACGCAGCGCCTCTTGCCAGCGGAGAGCGAGACGTCGACACTTCGCTGTTGCTTGGGCGCGGATGACGCCCGGAGTGACGGTGGCTGGTGCGTAGACTGTGGCGAGCAGAGGAATCGCAGTGCGGGGCCAGGGACGGAAAGAAGCATCTTTGTACGCCCATTTCATGTATGCCTTCATTGCCCGCCGGACGACGTCTTCAGGAGCGCGAAGAGGGTCGCGCAGAGCAACTCTATCACGGACATGGCCTCCGAGCTCGAAAAGCGCGTGTAGTGCTTTGCCAGCGCCGAAGGGGTTCCCTCGCAGAGAATTGAGGAAAGCAGAGGTGCTGTCCGGGCAGAACAAGATCGGCGGCAGGTAGCGGTATTCGAGGAAGAGGAGGTGTGGAAGGAGAGGCTCGCGGCCGCGCAAGGCGATCTTCTGGAGGAGAGAGATGTAGGATGCGTCCCAGTTTTGAGCGAGGAGAGTAGTCGTGGAGATTTCACCAAGGGCTTGGCTGGTGGGTGCATTGGCGAGGCGGCGACAGGGTGGAGAGGTGTGTAATGAGTCGTCTTCAATCTCGATCGTGGTATTGAACGACATGTCGCCTTCCTGATCAGAATCTACAAGAAAAGAGGCAGCTCGCTGGTTGCGAGACGGGAAAGTTCGAGTGTGCGTTATCCGTTGGTAAGATTGCTCATCCTCATTCTCGTCCTCTTCTTCCTCTTGCTCGCTGTAGTCCTGCAGAGGAAACCCGTACTCCTCATCGTAACCGTCATTCTCGTCTCGAGATTCTTCGTCTACTCCCCGAACCGGCTCGGATCCATCGTCTGTGACCATCTCTTCGTCCTCATCATCAGTGTCCACCTCACTGTCCTCCAGCCGCTCTCTCTTCACCCGTCGCCCGCCAGTACTCGACACTCGACGCTCTTCTTCGCTTGCCCAGACTCTTCCCAAGCACACTGTCTCTTCTATCCGACGTTGGCCCGACATCCCAGTTCCCGACTCTTTCACCTGGACTCATCGACTTGGCAGCCGCGGTCAGGTCCTGCATGGACGCTCGCCGAATGCTAGGCAGGCCGGGTTTGCGGAAGAATTGGTTGGTGGCCGGTGTGGGTGGGGCTGCATTGTCGGCGGCATCTTTGATTGGCGAGACAAACGACCACAGACTGTCGGAGATGCGCCGGAAGAACGACATGGTGGATGGTTCGGAGCGGTGTGGTCACCAGCGGATCTCTGTGGCGGTGGTGTTGATTGCGGCCGTGAGACGTCGTCGAGTCGCAACGGACGAAGTCTGTCGAGCAGGCGGGGAGCACCGCGGCATGTGAAACCACGCGCCGCATCCGGTCATTCAACTCGGCGAGTGCACGCACATAAAGGAAGAGTGAATGAGTCGGTGAAGCTTCGCCGGATGTGGGAGAGCGGTTTCAGCCCCACCACCATGTGCTCGTGCGGATCGTCCACATTCCGGGCCGTTTCCACTTTTCAGCAGGCAGCAAGGTTAAGCATAAGTACAAGGTTGCAAGGCCCGTTGCACTAGCATGGTTTCAATCTGGACGTCTCGTGAATAGAGAGTTACACAGAATGGCCAAAGGTTCAAGAGGGCCGGGTATGTACTTCGTCCATCCCTGGGAAGGAATGCATCCCCAGCCGCTGCCTCTTCCTCTTTCTCTCCCCATCCGTTGAATTACTCTGCTGATGTATCGCCAACCAAACCACCAAGACTAATCATCTCACGGGACAGTGGTGTTGGCTCGGAGGTCCCGTGGCTCGGAGGTCCCATCATCCCTCGAGCTCAGCGACGCTACTTACTCATCGTGGGCGGCTGTTCATTATTCGTAACCCTTGGGCTTGGGGCATGTGACCCGACCACTTTGCTCACGACGCACGCCAGCCTCATCTACACCAGCATCGAACGCATCCTGAAAAGTGTTTCTCACGCACTCGCTACACACACCGAACGTTTCTCCCGCCTTCTACGAACGCGTGTCAAGCAGCATAGCTACCAACAGCACCAGCACCAGCACGAGCAAGAGCACGAAGGGTGAAGTTTCCTCATACGAGATACTTCGCATCCCTCGTTCACGTACCCGGGCTTTGCTCTTCGCCATCGCTCGCTCAAGATTGTTGGCACTGTGCCAATGAACGACGCTCCAGCGGTACAACGAAGATATCTTATATACAGTATTGATTGTCTCCAAGGAGCGTCCACGAGCCTCCAGCTCTCGGATCGTGGTCGCTCCAAGATTCACTATCCTCCCCACTCTCCTCTCTCATACGTTCGCTCTCTGCTGTGATGCAGGATTCCATGCCAACACATTTAGCTGCAATAGCAAGCATACCGACATGTCCTAGCTAGTATCAGCACAACTGGGTCCTTGCCAGAAGCTACCCAGCGTGACTCGGTCTCCAGTCCACGGTTGTCGTGAATTCCCTTGGCTCAACCGTCGAATGTATAGTTCATAGCGATATCGTGGAGGTTGTTGACCCAGGAGCATCTCTTTGCTGCGCTATAGCATGCGAGCGTCGCGTACCCACAGCACAAGAAGTGAGCATCGTGCACGTGCAGTATATTCCCGGCTCTGCCTCAATCCGTGGGCGCTCTTAGCTGGCCTAGAGTCGTGGTTGACGGCTCATCTCCTTCTCGCAATCGTCCCTCGTGCGTACGACCGCGATCCGGGGGCATCGTAGCCGTCTGCGTTACGGAGGGCATGACTCGAGACCTCCTTACTGTGACTCAGGAACGAGCACATATGTTAACTCAGGTGAATGACTCACCCGCGTAATGTACACAGCTTCCTGCGATCGTAAGTTCAGCAGCACCATTGGACTTTGCGCAACCGAATGTCAAATCAATTTACATTCCTGCACACGCAATGTACAGAGCGCGCCTCCTCTGTAGGTGCTCCGCGTGATCTTAGCAGCACCAAGCTGCCCATCGCGAATTTAGCAGCTCATCAGAATTTCGCGACGGAGAAGAAGAGGCCCAAAGCCATGGTCCTTGGCCTGTTTCTGTCCTCCGCGTCCGATTATGACCTCGGATGCACAGGAGCCGTCTTCGCTACGGAGCGCGTCGTCATAGATCGACGAAACTGCAATAGCAACAAATCATTGACGTGCTCTTTTGCGATCGACAGTATTGTCCCCGTTTCTCTGTGGTTATTGATGCTTAAATCTCTGTTATTGTCGTTGTGCCTGATTGCGGCGACGAATCGGTATTGTCCGTGGTTCGAGAGTGCTCCCGATCAAACAATCAGGGTCTTTTGCCTTGATTGTGAGCATAAGCCGGCCATTTCTCGCGTCGCGCGACGCTCTCCCCTACGTCAACATCGAACGCATACTGGGTAAGTCTTTTGCACCAACTCGCCCACGACTCGCCTCTGCTTGTTCGTGCCCCTCTCCGCTCTCTCTGCAATGCACAGCCACCATACTAACAAACGCGACTGTAGAAATACACATACCAAATCCACCACCGTCACCACCAGAATTGTTGGTAAGTTTTCCGCACATCCAGCTCTCCACCAGCGACGCGCGCCTACTTGCTCCTCCCTTCCAGTTCGCTCTCCTTCGGTATTCATAACACCATGCTGATCAGTGCATCTCCAGCAGTACAATACCATCGGCAGCAGCAGCAGCAGAACCTGTAAGTTTCCACGCACCGTACACTTCACCGACGGCGATGCTTCCATCAATTCCTCCCTTCCATCTCGCATCTCGCTCTCTTCCCGCCTCGACAACACCATGCTAACGAACAAAACTCCAGCACTACCATTACAATGTCTCCAATGGAGATATGTTCACCGCGTACGGCCAAGCACGGGCCCCCGGCTCTCGGCAACCGGCCGGTCCCGCCTTGGCGCCACCTCGTGGCCCCTCCTCAGCTTGCGTCGGCCATCCTGGCCACAGCACAACAACCACCACCAACCGGAAACATGAATGTTTCTTTTCCGCACTTCCGTCCAATTTACATGGACGCCTCACCAAATGGCGACGTTTCCATGGAAGACGCGCATCCCGAGACTCCTCTCAGCATCCACTACTCCCCAAACTCCCCGTCAGCACAACCACCGCGGTCAATCTTGAAGAGAAGGGTTCGGTCATACGAGGAACAAGACCACGTGACACCACCGGCAACGCAGCAAGAGGAACCAGTGCGCTCCATTGGCGGCAGAATGCTCAACATCGCCTCCTACATCCCTGCCTTCTTCGGCGCCGTTTGGCGCTTCGTCAATCCTCTTTTTCGGCGTAACAACGTTGAAGTCGTCGCCGTTGAGACCAACCCCAGCGGTCGCAAGCGTCGCTGCATTGCTCGAGAGAACTTCCGCGTCCCAGGCCACTTTCCAACACCCTCACCAATCCCGAGCCATGCCCCCACGATGCCATCGGAGCGTCACGCACCAGCAATCGCCCAGCCCGTCTTCCAGACTCGCGGACTCTCTACTGCATCAACCACCAGACACGTGCTGCCAGCGACAGCAACATCGACTGAGACCACCACCCGGCAGGCTCCGAAATCACAGATTCATGCACCACGCCGCCGTCCTCACAGCAATACCGGCAACAACAACTTGCCATCCGAAACCTCATCCGGGAAACGTCCTTCGGGCAGAACCTACAAGGATGCGATGAGGGATATGAATAAGATGCTGGCCGAACGGGAGAAGGGCAGACTTGCCCTGAAGGCCATGATTGAGCGGGACGAAGCCAACGGTGAACACAACATCTGGGCGCCGCGCAAGCCCGTGCGAACTCGCGATGACGATGTCGACGGTCTGGCGACTAGGGCGCAGCGAGTGGTACTGGACACCAAGAAGTCTGACCCAATGCCGCTTTCAGTTGCGCAGTTCAAGCGTCTTTACCCCAATGGTGCACCCCAACCGACTGATGCCGAGATGGAGGAACTGGCCGCCTCGTATGAAGCACAGATGGCGATGGAAGAAGCAGCCGAGCGCGAGAAGGCCGAACAAGCCGCAAAAGCCGAGCGCAGAGCAGGAAGAAGCCGAGCGTAAGAAGCTCGCAGAGCAGGAAGAAGCCGAGCGTAAGAAGCTCGCAGAGCAGGAAGAAGCCGAGCGCAAGAAGCTCGCAGAACAAGAGGAAGCCGAGCGCGCCTCTCTTCGATCCCAACTCATCCGTCCACTGGACCCCAAGTGGCACGAGCAGGTCTACGAAAAGATGTCGACCGGCGCCCCTCACACCGTCCTTGCTAAGACTGTCGATGGCGTCGAAATGACTCGCGCGGACTTTGGCAAGATTCTTCCTCAAGTCAATGAGCACGCTATCTCTTCCTCCACCGCCCCATCAGACTGGCTCAACGATGAAGCTGTCAATGGTTGGTACGCCGCCATCTGCCAGCGTCGCAACCAACAGGATGGCTTTGTGAAAGGCCCGAACAACACCCCAGCCCTCGTCGCCTACAACACTGCTTGGATCACGAGCTGGAACAAGACCGGCGGCGCCCAAGGCATCAAGAGCTGGTCTCGCCGCAAGGGTATCGCCGGATCGAAGCTCCTCAAAGCCGAGAAGGTGTTCTTTCCCATCAACGCCAACAGTCACTGGACCCTCCTGATCATCTGTCCAAAGGAACGAAAGATTCAATTCTTGGACTCTTTGCATGGCAGGTCGACTCCATGGTTTGCGAAGGCTCGTCAGTGGTTGGAGATGGAGCTGGGCAAGGATTACAAGGCCGAAGAATGGACGGAGGATGTCGAGAGCAAGAGTGCCGGACAGCTGAACTACAGCGATTGTGGCGTGTTCACGTGCATGAATGGATTGGCGGCTGCCAAGGGACGGGATTTCGAGGAGGTTTCGGCTACCAAGGGCATGCAGGATGCGAGGGAGATGATTGCTGCGATTTTGATGTTTGGGGGGTTCACGGGCGATTGGGAGTTGTGAATATTTTGATTTCGAGTGGCCAGTTGGCACACCGGGGGAACGGCATTGGAGTTGTGGGCATGAGAGGGTGTTACGGGATTGAAAGCGCGAAACGATACCCGCACTTCGGGCGCTGAAGTGTTTTTCCTTTGCATGGAACGGATTACGACAGCATGATTATGAATGATACGATTGAGAGTCACAGAAATCCCGTGAAGAGCCCTCACATGGTGCGATCTTCGTCTACCTATACTGGAGACTCTCGAAGTGGGTTTAGCTGAGCTGTGCTCATAGTGGCTGAGCTGGTGGTATGAGTGGTGGTAGTGGGAGCGAGATGAATCCTGCAGGAGAACATGTGCTAAACCAGTGACGGATGCGAACCTGTTGGGACCTACTCAGGAGATTTGGTTCGGAAAATGGGCCGCGGCTGTGCCGGGTGAGCGATACTTACAAGAAAGACATAAGGCGCATTCGAGTCGCAGCCCTGCCACCCTCCATGGCGGGAACGCTATCGGTATGCAACAACAGAATGCTCGACAATTGCATAGGATCGGACCCATCATGCGCTACCGGAATGTGATTCGATCGCGCTGATGGAGACTGGCAGCGCGGAGGATGAAGGCTTAGTGTGTAGAAACCTTCCATGGATCACAACTTCCCACTATTCAAGAACTTCACCGGTAAAGCCACCCACTTGCTTCGCAGGTACTCCGCCACGTTCTTCGCCAGGAAGTCATACGAGGATGAACAGCTCACGCCTCGGTCCAGGTGGTCATGGAGCAGGAAGTGTACTGCTAGTAGATTGGGCAGTTCAAATCGGTCCTGTATCACATCCTGTGTTAGCTCTCACTTCTCGTGTGCGTGGTGGTACTTACGATCTTCTTTCCCTGCTTATACTCATCCGCGAGCAGCCCCTTCACCTTATCGACACTCAGCAACCCTCGCAACCACTCCCACTCGTCTCTATGCCTGACCCAAAAGCCGACGTTGGCATTTGAACCTTTGTCTCCACTCCTCGCATGTACAATCCACCCCAACGGCCCTCTGACCGTCTCCCCCCACTGTTCGCTCTGCCAACTCACCACTCCATCCTCACTTGGTTGTTGCGCCGGGTAGATTCTGGTCTTCGCCTGCTCTGGAGCCGGGATGTCGATCACCTCCCCATTCCACAGGTGCACTTTGTGATCGACGAGTGACTGAGGCAGAAGGGTGACGTAGTACTCGTAGATTGCTTTGGGGAAGCCTGGTCGCAGGTCGAGGTGGGGAGTAGCACCTGGGTAGCCTTGCATTATAGGGTCAATGGTATTGCGGAGGAACTTGTTCGGCATGATATCCTCCTCCTCTTTCGCCTGCACGAAGATCCGCAAGTCCACCGTTGCGGCATTTTGACTGCTTGCGTTCTCCGCTGCGGAGCCGTTGAGCGTGAATTCGAGCTTGGAAAATTTGGAGGAGTAAGGAGCGAGTAACTGTCGGACTTGTGACTCCAGCATGCGGGCTTTGGAGGGTATATCCAGACCGCAGAGGAACCAGTGGGTCTCGGCTTGGTAGCCACCCTTGGCAGTGATGCCCACTTTCGTGGTTGGAGGAGGAGGAGCGGAAGTTACGCCATGCAGTGCCACACGATTCGCAGCGACTTGTTCGAAAGATAGATCGGTGAGGATAGCGGTTACGTCGGAGTTGAAGTACCAGGGGCCTTGGATTTCGTAGAGGAGCTGAGAGGTGCAGGTTTGTGTGGTGACTTCGCCGCCAATGCCCCATTGAGGCTGATTCTTGGTGATGGTGACTTGGCCGCTGCGGGAGATCTCGGCGATAGGGTACCCGATATCGTGCCAGGACTTTGACTCCAGATCTTTGAACCCGGTGAAGTTGCCTCCGCAGACGTAGTTGCTGCATTCGATTAGATGACCAGCGACAAACGTATTCGCAAGTTCGTCGAGTTGATTTCGCTCCCACCCATGCCACCACAGCGCGGCTCCGATTGCAGGACTTGCGTCGGACACTCGCCCACAAACAACAATGTCTGCACCTTTCGCAAACGCAGCCGCGATCCCAAGTCCTCCCAAATAAGCCTGCGCATACACCGGCTCGAAATTCCAATCGTCCAAAACTTCTCCCGTAGACACATTCTCGAACTTGGCACCCTGCTGCCGGGCTTTCTTCAACGCCGGGAGGACCTCGTCGCCAGAGACCCAGGCGACTTTGAGAGAGAGACTTTGTTGCTTGATCAAATCGGTGACAGTTCGTGCGAGGAGTTGGGTGTCGGAGGCCCCGGCGTTGACGGCGACTTTGATCTTGTACTTGGCTATGTCGGGCAGGGCCGGGACAAGGGATTCAAGGAAGGTAGGTTCATAAGCTGGACCGGCGTCTGACAACAACATTAGAAGGCGATCTTGACGGCCCGAAGGCAAAGGAATTGTTGCTCACTCTCGGTCTTCATCACTCCTCTAGCAGTCATGTTGGCTTCGCTCATCCAATCCCCAATGATCACATCGACGGGGTCGTTGGGATGGTTCTTTGCGAACATGGCCATTGCATGTCTTCGATCGGAAGCCGATCCAGAAGCGCCTGCATTTGGGACCATCAGTACTCGATACACAGTGGTACTTGATCAACGGACCTGCAATGCGGATCGGTCTTGTAGGATCAGCAGCCATGATTGAGTATTGTCCTGAACTTCCAAGGCAAGGAGCTTCTCGGTCTTCTCCCATCGATCACGGCAATCGTTCAACCAATTGCCAATCTAGAAACGCAACTCGAAGCTACTCAATGATGGAAGAGGATGTCGTTGCCCTTCACTTAAGGTGTGCCGAAGAGATGCGGAGAGCCGAAGCTTTGCCGGCTCCGCTTGCCCCCTCCGAGGTGGAGATGTCTGACACGTGATCGTGGAAGAAGATGAATGACATTGCAGGAGAGTGTCAGACTTCCGTTTTGGCCCTCTCCTGTTGGACTCAGCGATTGAGCACAACGTAGCAAAAGAGTAGAGTAAGATTGAATCGTCTTCCATCCCTCGCCTGCCTCTCGCTTTCTAGTAAGAATACCGGAACTCCTTATTCTCAAAGTCGGTCTGATTTTGCATTGCCCCGGTTCCCTCGGTGCCCTCCACGACCTTGCCATGCAGTTCATCCCTCCTTCGGTTGCGCGTGATCAATAACGCTCTCAAGCAAAAGGCCACGAGCACCTGTCCCGAAGCACACCCCATCGTCACGATGCATCCCGTCGGATTCGTTGGTGCTTCCTCGTTCAGAAATGCATGCGGTCCAATAACGTTGCACAAGCAGTAAGCAAGGAAAACGAACGCTGTGGATGTGACTTTCGTATAGCCCGCTACGTTGTTGGCCGGCAATTGAAGCGCAACCACGAGCGAAGCCACGTAAGAACCCGCGATGTATACGGCCATCAAGAGGCCTTTGTTGCCCGCGTGAGGTACTTTCCAGAGCAGGGTAGTAGCGATGATCGTGGGAACAACGTACAGCGCCATGATATAGGTCCTGATGTTCTGGAATCTCGAGGCAAGCCAGGGCCCGCTGAAGACCCAGAGCCATGCGCCAGTAGGAATGCCG
>AFIY01001430.1:0-10897 GCA_000223825.2 Zymoseptoria passerinii SP63 | reverse complement strand
CTTGTCGATTTAGGCCACGATCCAAGCGCGGCGCGATCTTGTGATGAACAAGGGACTTTTTTCCTTCTTCACCTCACCTTACGAACAAAGAACGACCACACGACAACAAGACAATCTCTCACGAACGAAACAACCCACGCATACCACGCGCAGCAACGCAATTGACCGCTCACCCTTCGGCCATCCCCTCGAATCCTCACCGCGATCATGCCCATCTCCAAGAAAGACCGCATCCACCGCGAGCACAAAAAGGCCGAAGCCGCCGGCACACGAGTACCCGTCAACCCCAACGGCACCCCCGTCAAAGCGGCGAAACCCAAGACCAACTGCGCATTCTGCCGGAAAGACCTCGTAAGTCTTCGTCGCTAAACCACCTCCTCAAAAGTATGTCTTTGCTAACCCAAACCTCAAAGGACGCGACCAACACCAAGATTCTCGAGCAGCACGCAAGCACACATTCCGACGCGTGGACTAGAGAGAAGTGCTTTCCTAGTACCGTCTGGTCGTAAGGCACACGCAGGAGCACTTGTCCGAATACATGATAATGGCATCACTCGAGAGCATGTCTGAGCAGGAGAACGCAGTGAATGACCTTGGAACATTTGGCCTCGCTTGGGATCGCTTTTCAAGCAGAGAGAGACTCTCGTCGAGACAAAGGTCCGCACTGGAATAGCGGATACATCGCACGTAGCAGCGAGGAACACTTGGGACTGCTCATGACAGCTTGTGTCCTCATCATCATGAGCACATCATGGCTTCGTGCGCCATTTCGTGCACATGGCCCTGGCATGCAAGCGTCCACGGTAACAGGTCACGCTTTCGAATTGATGCAATTCAGACAGCCTCTTCTTAGAAGGCTACGCAGCCAAAATCGCAATTGCGCAACCTCATGTAAGCTGTCCATCAGCGAAGGCAGTCTACATTTCACGTGAAACCAGAGCAGCATTTGAATGCGCTCGTGACATGCGGCGGCGCTGATCGTACCAAGAGACGACGGCCACGTATTCAAGTTCGTAAGAGTCTACAGGTATCTTGCAATACTAACGATACTGAAAGCATCGCAAATGTCGCCAAAGTACGCTCCAGGTCCGTCGCGTCAATTCCCGATCATTTGAGCACATGACCGAATCAGTGCTATACTCCGTTGCCAACTTCGATGGCATTCACTCCAGTGCACTGCAGGCGCGCAATGTTGTCTGCGATTGGCGCCAACTTTTCTCCGCGATCCAACACGATCGCCAAATGAATGCTTCTGCCGTCATAGCGGAATTCATGCTGATGATGCCCTGCGTTTACTGGGCCTTCTTGGGGGCTTGAGCTGGAGCGTTTCCGAGGTAGCGGTTTATATCAGTCTGGTCGTGCACTTGCTTGAGAACGTTCTTGGCAGTGTCCCAGGTCTGGCGAGCAGCTGGTGGCATGTCCTGGCGATTGACAAGAGCATCACCGCGGGATCCGATCTGCTTGATCGTTCCTTGCACAAAGGTGCTTTGGCTGATGCGAGCACGGAGGAAGACGGTGTACAGGGCGAGGATGATCCAGCTGCCCTTCTGGAAGAGAATAGCAGATCCGAGAATACGGAACCACAGTGCCAGCTCGAGACCGGCGACCAGCGACATGCTAGCATCATAGTAGTCCTTGACGAAACGGCCGATAGTGTCGCCGAGGCCAGAAGAAGCGGGCTTCTGGCCAGCAGGTGTGACTGGTGGCGGCTGGAGAGTCGGGAGGAGAACGGAGCGGGTGTAGGTGAGCACATGGAAAGTGCTGTAGATGGTGAAGGGAAGCATGGCGAGAGGGTATTGCTTCGAAAACAACCAAGTCAGGGCCATTGCTGGGATCATGTTTGTTAGCTGTACGTTCTTGGTGACAGCATGCAGCGTGATGCTTGTGTTGAATTCTTACCCAGGTATTGAACGTTCTCATCTCCTGCCATGGCCAACGGGCTCGCCTGCGCCTTTCCACTCTTCGCGCGGGCGCGGTATCCCTTGAAGACGACGATTCCATAGGTGACGGCGGCGGCCACAAAGGCTGTGCGGTAGCTGAACTGCGCCCAGCGGCTGTAGTACTTGAGGGTAAAATAGCTCAAGCTGTACCGGATCGTGGAGAAGAGCAGAGTGACATGTCCGATGAACCATGCGAACTGGAGCGTCTGAGCTACTGTCAATAAGCGCTCTTGCAGCGATTGCCCGGCGGTGGCAGCTGGTGGAGCCATTGCGACGGCGGTGTGATGAGGTGGTGGAGGAGATCTTCGGTCGCTGGAGGTAATTTGCGGTGCGATGGTGTCGTTCGAGGGATGTTTGTCGAGGTGGAAGAAGGTGGGCGGTGATGGGAGGTAGTTGTGTGTGGACTCAAGGCAGGGCAAATGGACAGATTTCTCCGCTGATGACGTGTGGCTACAGCTCAACTTCAATTCAGGTTCACAAGTGCGAATTCAAGAAACGTCGCCTTCTGCTTGTTCCGACTCTCCTATCTCGATACAATGTCTCAAAAGGCAGCTTGGTGATGGAAATTCCACTGCAAACCTTGACTGTTGGACTCGACGTTCCTTGGTATCTTGTGTCCATCCTACCTTCCCTTTCATCCTTGCCAGTCGGCCCAGGTTCTGTCTGAGAGAGGGACCAACCTCGATCCCACGTGCGCTCAGCTGCTCCGTCCCAAACTCCCATATCTCGGGTCAGAGATGCCACCCGAACAGCATCGATCGCATGTGGTAGTGTGGAGGGGAGGCACATGATGCTCTATTGTGCACTCTACTGCAAGCTCCGATCTGCGCCAGGAGTGCAAAAGCGTCAATGCTGCAGCTCAATGCTTCGCTTCTTGAAAACGATCGATTTCTTCCAGTCGGAGCGGAACTTTGCACTTCGCCCTCTTGGGAGTAGCTGCCCCACGCTCCTAGACCTATGCGTACCACAGCATATCACAATTGACAGTAGAACTCAGCGGCAAATTGACAGGAACTTGTTCATCGCGATCACAGCTGGCCACGCGGAACTGGCTAGCAGCGACTGCAGATGGTCGAAAAATGGACTTTGAACAAGTACAGTCACCTTTGCAGGATCTTCTAGGTCAAGCTCCAGTCAATTCGCCGGTTGCATGTACATCTTCACAGCTGGGTGTCTTCACTTTGGAACTGCCTCAATCGGGCAGTCACGCACGTGTCTCTCAGTAGCTCGAGCTTAACGGAGCTTGTCCTTCTTAGGTTGGCGCGCAGAAAACGTCACGCTTCAAATCTTCCGTACTCGAGCTTCATTCTCGAGATTGACATGTGCAAATCAACAACCACTCCGCTTACCTGCGTGCCTCTCCTGGCGATGCCTCACCGGAGGTCATCTAACAACAACCGATCCACACACTCCCACCCCTGACGAACACCGGCAACATGCGGTCCGTCTGCATCTTTTCTGGCTCGTCGCATCCGCATCTTGTCGAGGCCATCTGCGACCGACTCGGGCAGAAGCCGTCCAAGGTCGACTTGAAAAAATTCAGCAATGGAGAGACATCGGTCGAGATCAGTACGCGAGTCTCTGGTCGAATAGCTCGAGGACAATTGCGCTGACACTCGCGGAAAAGAAACCTCGGTTCGCGACCAAGATGTCTTCATCGTGCAGAGCGGCAGCGGCGAGTAGGTCGGCCAACGCCCACTCCTATACCACGTATGCTGACTGCTCAGGATAAATGATAACATCATGGAGATGCTTATCATGATCAATGCCTGCAAGGGTGGCTCTGCGCGCTCCGTCACTGGTAGGTGAAAATGCCGAATCCATCTCCCCCAATGTACTGACACTGTGTCAGCTGTGATGCCGTACTTCCCCTACTCGCGCCAATCGAAGAAGAAAGCCCACCGCGGAGCTATTGCAGCCCGGATGATCGCAAACCTCATGAACGTCGCGGGCGTCAACCACGTTATCACCATCGACCTTCACGCGACACAGATGCAAGGCTTCTTCAAGTGCCCAATCGACAATCTGACCGCCGAGCCTCTTCTTACTCGATGGATACGCCTCAATATCAACGATTGGGAGAACAGTGTGGTTGTAAGCAAGAATCCAGGCGGAACAAAACGAGTGACCAGCTTGGCGGATAGGCTCGGTCTGAGCTTCGGCATCGTGACTACAGACCAGCGCAAACCGAAGATGCCCGCAAGCATGCTCAACTCGGTGATGCTCGAGAGTTTAGGTCTCGATGGCAGCTCGGACCTGGGTCACGAGCACGAAGATAAGGGAAGCCGACGTGTTTCTCCACCATACGACTCCCACGCACCAAGAGAGCATGATTGGGCACGGAGACACTTGAGCCAACGCACAAACGGCGACCATCGATCGCAGCACCGCGCCGTCACCTCGAATCCTCGTGCGCACACAAATGGAGACATGCCTCCGAGTCCACTGGGTCAGGCCACAAGACCTGACCAGTCGAACGGCGCCCACGGAGACGCTGCTGAAGCGGCGCCTGAGCGGGGAGTATCGCGCGCGCAGACGGTGCCCAGCATTGTCTCCGCGCGTTTCGCTGATGAAGATGGTTATGAAGAGGCTGAAGGAGACGATGATACTGATGAAGTTGCGAGGGATGTCATCACTGGACGTCTCATCCACGGTCACATTGTCGACGACAATGTGCCCTCGCCGAGCGCTTCCCAGTACTCAACGCACCGCGGACACCGGCAATCAAGCGAGGATGACGAGGCCGCACCTGACCATATGATGCAGTCTTTCACGTCGGTTGCCTCCTCGCGATGGGCTAGTGGGCATCACGGGACTGGCCTGGGCGGTACCGGCGATGCAACACATTCGGACGAGGAGGAAGAAGAAAACCTACAGAACCCCGAGATCGAGACCCACGTCACTCTGGTTGGCAACGTTCGTGAGAAGGCTGTCATCATTGTGGACGACATGATTGACAAAGCAGGATCCTGGATCGCAGCTGCCGAGACCGTAGTGAAGCGTGGCGGTGCGACAAAGGTGTATTGCATGGCCACGCACGGCTTATTCGGCGGCGATTCTTTGCAGCAACTGGACGAATGTGATGAGATCGAGGCCGTCATTGTCACAAACGCTTTCCCCATCCCGGATGCGAAACGCAGGGGCACGAGGAAGCTGATAGTGCTGGATGTGAGCAATCTGCTGTCCGAAGCCATTCGCCGCAACCATCACGGCGAAAGCATCAGCAGTCTCTACTACCTGATGGATTGAGACATTGTGCATCGGCGTTCAGGTCGAGGTTACAGGGATGGGGTGTTGGGAGGAAATCTGCTTTGGCGTTCTGCTTGATGCTTTCATGACTACCACGTGGATTTGGTTGAGGGCCTTCCAAAGAGTCTTTCTGTGGCAGCAGAAAGAAACATTGCATCAAAAGTCGGACTGACATGATCTGACCATACGACACGAACAACGCACCAATTAACCACCTTTCCCAGATCTGCAACCCTTTCCCCATCCACTCATTTCTACCCAGCACACCCCCGGCGTCGCAGGTGCTTGGCACTTGCCTGAGCGTTCCCGCCTTTGGGCAATGGGATCGTTTAGAACGGAGCGTCGGTATATTGAGCGAGACGTTTTACGTCTCATCGGGAACAGAAGGCGCGCTCTTCAGACTTCTTTCGAAGTTCACGCTCTTAAGTGAGGGGAAGAGGAGTGCGCAAGAGAACTCTCCTGAACACCCACACATCGTTTCCAACGTCGTGAGAATTGCTCGGCGGTCCGCTCATCGGTGAAAGAGTCCATGCCTGTGTGGATTATATGGATCTAAACTATCCTTCATGCAGTCCATGGTGCCTCGCGGTAGTCCGGACGCCAGTTGGAGGCGGAATTCCATGCCTCTCCCCGTCCGAGTTCAAGATGAACTGCGAGCCATCATCACCAGCGCGGTAAGGTATACCAGTCCAATCAGCGACCCACTGAACCACCTGCTGTCCGGCGCAGTTTCCCACCCAGATCCGCTCAAGCCCTTCCTCCACCACTCGACGATAACATCGCGTTCACGCGGCCAGGTTCTCTCATGCCCCTCCACCAGGATGCTGAGATGCGCCGTGTTGGGAAGAATCTTTGGCACGACGCAGGTGGGATCTTTGGCGCCTGGCAATCGGAGACTCCATCCGGTGTGCGCGAGGATCTCCAAAGCGGCGTCTGTGAACCACCAGGAAGCCCAGATCAACGACAATGACCAGATGGGGATTGGTTCGGTTCTAGTTCTTGATACGGCGATGGCGATGACGGTCAACAATGGACAGAGTACTCTGAATGTCCAGTTTGAGCGCGTTTGAAGCGTGGACCACCGAGTTCGTGCATCGTGGATGGCTTGGGTAGTCCAGAAGATTTCGTTCTCCATCGTTTTGAGTGGGTTTTGCTGGCAGGAGTGAAGTGTTCTTGCAACAGGCTCAGTTTTCGTATAGAATGTGATCTGTGAGAAATGTTTTCAGAGTACTCCACACTTTCAAAGTGTTTCAAATGGTGCTCGAAGTTCTCATTCCGTCATAAGCCTCCACAAAGCCACCGAGATTGAAGCGACCAGCCTGCGATTCTTCTTCCTTGTCCACGACTCCACTTCCGGAACAAAAATAGCACCGCTCTTCCAGCTCTTCCACGCCGGCACGGGAGAAGCCCTTCAAGTCACCACATCTAGCTCTTTAGTCCGACAGCTCAGCATCCTCCTGCTTCCGCTGCTCGAGGATGTTCTGCCAGTCACGAGCGAACTCCCTCAAGCCTTCTCCACTTTGACTGGCGTCAACAACGTCCTTCGGCAGCTTATGAGCGCTGTATTGTTGGGTACTGAAGTTGTATGCTTCGGGATCCGACCTCCGAACAAGTCTTAGTTCCGGCAGCCATAACTCCTCATCAGCCTCCTCATCTTCGTCGCTCTCAGAGTCGGTGTGAATCTCAGGATCTCCAGCCAATGCAGAAGGAGACTGATCGTGCCCGGAGATGGACAGCCTGACAAAGTCATGGCTTGCATCGGAGAAATCTGGCTCCCGCGGTGCTTGCATGTCGAGCAACTCCAACCAGCTGAACAAGATTGGGTCCGTCCGTGGCGCCCAAGGATTTATATCGACCAGCCAGACTCGATTGAAGGGTTGCGGGACGTAGACGTCAAACACGAAACTTTCATCGGCGAATGAGTCTCGCAACCTGACATCGAAGAATTCTTTGATCATCGATTGCAGCTGTCCCTGCATCTTCTCCAGAAAATCGTAGTGGTTCAGGTCTCGCTGACAGATACACAACAGCTTCCGCTGTCTGACGAAGCACCTGAACTCCACCGAAGGATTGAAGGTCGGCACGCTCTTGCGGAGCACCAGGTGGAAAGGTATGTCGTCTTGACTCAGCCTGGAATCCGGTGAATCCACACAGTCGTCAAAGGCGTGTTCCAAGTCCCACGTGACAAAATCGGAGCTCTTCAAAAGGAGATAGACGTCGTTTGGCGCGCGGCATTCCATGGTGTTGGCGTTCATCCATGTCGCATCCTTCGGCGCAGACCAGTTCAATTTGGGTACGACTTTCCCGCCCAACTCTTCAATCGTGTTTTGAATCGACTCGTGCACTTCTCTCCAATCTGCCGCGATATCGTCATCTTCTTCATCTTCTTCATCCTCCTCTTGAGCGTCGCTGGCGGAGTAGAAACCGCTGTCGCTTTCGTCATGTTCGGCGTCGTCGGATGGTAGAATTATGCCGTCTGCGCGAAGATAGTCCAGGAAAGGCTTTGTGAGCGGAATAAGGCGGGCTTTGGGAGTGATCGTGCGGTACTTGGGATGCCATGAGTGGAACGAGCAGTGCATGATATGAGAGCGTGTGACGGGAGGGAAAGGAAGCAGCGAGGGAGCTGTTGAAGTCTCTTCCTCGTCCATGATTGCGGGCATCTCTTCAAAGTTTACTATCGTCTGGGCGTCGCAGGATTCGTAAGTTGGCCGTACTCGTCTCGAGGAGAGTGTGTTTATGAACGCCACGAAGAAGAGACTCGATTACGGCTTTCACATGCGCCGGGGGCTAGCAGCTTAACTCCGCATAGGAATCATCAGGGCGGGGCATCAAATCCCCTTCAATTCGTAGGCCATTAATCCAAACCTCGAAGCACTCTACAGACCTGCATCGACGCCGCATCAACCCCAAACATCATGTCGTCGAATGTCGGCCTCAACACGCCACGAGGTTCCGGTACGTCCGGCTACGTGCAGCGTAACTCGGCGAACCTCAAACCCCGCGACAACGCCCAGCCGTACCCCAAAGACATCGATTCGATCCAATACCGCCAACGTCAACCCGACAAGGAGATCCTCGAGCACGACCGCAAAAGAGAGATCGAGGTGAAAGTGTTCGAGCTGCGGGATAAATTGGAGGACGAAGGGTGGGTGTCTTTGGGCCGTCCGATGATTAGTTCTGGGGACCTTGGCTGACTGACTACTGCAGAGTTGATGAAGATGAAGTCGACGAGCAATGCGACGCTTTGAGGAAGAAGCTGGAAGGCGAACAGAGTCGCAACGGACCGAGTGCGAAAGGCTTGAAGTCTCATCAGGTGCACGAGCTCGCCAGGGCGAAGATCGACGAGAGCGAAAAGTTGCGCAAGGCTTTGGGGATTAGCAAAGACTATGAAGAGGGAAGTCATTGGAGGAAGCAGGAGGAACGAAAGCTTGACATGGAGCGCGAGCGCGGAAAGGGTGAGATTGGACGTGATCGGGATTGAGATGGGCATGTTTGTGGTATTAGCGCGGCGTTGGTGGTCAACATGGAGCTCTTGTCAATGCGTGCGAGAGGCTTGCTTCTATGAATGTAGATTTGAAATGTATTCAATGACTGGAAAAGGGACTGATCAGCTCGCCAAGGAGGTGTATCAGTAATGTGGCACTGCGAATGGATCACATCTAGTCGAGCAGTATCTGCAGTGTTCTCTCAGCCGCGGTTTGCGAATACCAGACCCGCCACAACGCCGTCGCCACTCTTGCTGCAAAATCCAAGCATCCCATGACCAGTTCTCTAATTGACCTCTTCTATAACTTCTCTAGCCTCTTTTGCCGCCTCTCCACGTCCTTCAACTCACCCAAAATTTCTTCATTGAACTGCTCGTAGCCTTCGAGATACAGATGGTGTCCGGCTTTTCGAATGACAGTAACTTTGACATCTCCGTTCTCGAGTTCTTTCTCGCGATCGCTAGCTTGCGCCAGTGCCTTCTTTTTTGCAGCCTCAATCTTCCTCTTAGAGTCATGTCCACCTCCGACATCCATCCAATCGTTCTCGCCGTACATCAACACCACCGGAATGCCGTGCTCGCGAGCTTTGTTCGCGACTGCGGCTGTCAGCGTGGCATCGTCCGGTGATGGCTCACTATGGGCCTCGAGAAACTGGCGGCCTACGCCATGAATCCGCCGAATCAATGGTGAACGCGCAAAGGCTCCAGGCGCTAGAACGTACGCAAGGGCATACTCTCCGCTACCGCGCTGTCTGAACAAGGAGTAGGAATAGTCGTGGAGCGCTTGACATTCCTCGGCCGGCAGGTGTGAGAAGCGTCTGCTTGTCCAGCCGGACACCAGACGAGGTCCCATCGGTCCACTCCAGCGCACAAGCGAAAAGGGTGAGACATTGGCGTCCCACAGAGTCACGAGCCAACTGGGAAGTGGCTTTCTGGGCTGCTTCTGCTTGCTTGCATCTTGGGTAAATTCGTTTGCCATGGTGCTGTCACCAGGTTCTGGCATTGCTTCACTGACAGCATGAGGATCCTCCGGAATACCAACCGGCGATGCGAGAATGAGCTTGTTGAGGTGTCCCGGGTATTTTAGCGCATAACACACTGCCATATATCCGCCGAGACTGTGTCCAAGCAATGTAAACTTGTCAATGCCCTTCCTGACTCGCCACTCTTCGAGGGCATCCACGAACCAACCCTCTGCCTCTCGTGTTTTCGCCTCTCTATCCTTCGCGCTAATCTTGAACGGCGGTCTACTGCTCCGACCCATTCCCAGCATGTCCAGGGCGTATAATTTCCAGTGCGGCAATCGTGACAATGGTTCGAAGTTTTTGTAGAAAAAGCCCAGTCCAGCACCGTAGCCATGCAGCATGACGAGGTTATTGTCCGTCTGTTCGCCTGTCCGCTCGACACTGAACTCGTTCAAATAGCGGTTCTTGCCTGCCAACTGTACCATTTGACTTTTCCACTGGCGAGGTCCGTAAGGGTCATTGACACTGCTCGTTCTTTGTACCGCTTCTTGGCCTTTGTCGACTTGAACCATGCTTGCGCTAGGGCTCGTTGGCGTGCTACCGTTCTGCATGTGGGTGGGTGGTTGTTGAAGGTACGGGATGAAGCTCATGACGCGGTGCTCCGTGACAGCTGGGGTGAGCGACGCCCACCATTGTGAGAACCCATCTTTGTAGCCAAGAGGGAACCATCCGCCCTTGGGAGCCTGTCTGCCGTTCGCCTCTGCCTCCTCTTTGGCGCGCTGTCGGGCGAGCATGGGCTTGCCTCCCGAGGTGGAGCTTTGCGATCGATCGTTGAGGTCATCTGAGTTCGAGGCGGAAGTCGACGCCATTGTGGAATATAGCGTGGTCTGTGGTGGTGATAGTCGGCGGTGAGACGTCGTCTTCGTGACACGATTTCTGAGGATGGGAGTCCCGCCCAAACGGATAGCGTATCGAAGCGACAAAGGAGTCGCAAGGCGAGTTGCTCCTGCCTGGCGGACGGCAGACGCCACTTTTGATCCAGGAACACGTCGTCTCGCGGATGATTGCTTCTTATCCTGAGGTGACGTTGTCGCGCAGAGGGTATAGCTGATCGGTCGGGCAGGAGGGCAAGGGTGACGGCGACTGTGAAGCGCGTGCAAGGAAGGAGGACAGGTCGAAAGTTTTTGTAGTTTCACTTCAGAGGCGAGGGCGTGTTGACAGCGATGTCATCGGGACACGTACGGACGACTGGTAGCGAC
>AFIY01001431.1:0-32197 GCA_000223825.2 Zymoseptoria passerinii SP63 | reverse complement strand
GGTTTCAGGTTTTTGAACATACCTTGAGTGGTGTGACGTCGAAGAAATCCATAAATGTCAGGCGCGTGTCGAATATCAATGCTCCTAGTTCTTTCCCGTCAGCAAACAGATACAAGGTAAGGATCGGCTGCATGTCTTTCTGGCATGGCACCACTTGACGAAATCCACAACAACATGGCGCCGTCGAATGTGAAAAGTGACAAGCGAAAGCGGGTGGAGGTCGATCTCACGGGTATCGAGGACGAGCCGACATCCTCCTCGCGTAAGGCACCAAAGACCGCGCCTAGCAGCCAAATCAGCCGCAGCCAACGACCATTTGCAGCCGCTGGCAGCAGCACCAGCGCCTATTCAAGGCCGAGCGGCAGTGCTCCGAACCGACACGTTGCACCATGGAGCTCATACAACGGCACTCACCTCGAAGCTGAGAGAGAGGCATGGCTGGCCAATGACATTGACAACGACATCGACGAAGTGATCGGATCTTCACAGGACGATGCAGCGGGCAGTGACCAACTGCAGCTCTACGGCGATCTTTCGATCAAGATCGTAGGCTGTCAGTACTACCGCGGCAAGTGACCCAAATGGAATGAGGCCGGCAGCATGGCGTGAGACAGTCTCTCCGCTTTTCTCTAGGTCTCGAGTCCGCGTTGATCCCTTCTGCTTGGGTGTAGCTAACCCTCCTGCAGGCAATGCTAATCCGGGTGAACACATTCTGATGCGTCGCGAGCCTGGCAATCCGTACGACAGTAAGTGGTCTCGATATCCTTTGCGCTCTCCGGACTAACGAGGCCGTAGCCAACGCAATCAGGATCGACAATGTTTCTGGGATCCAGATTGGTCACATTCCACGCAAGATGGCAGAGAAGTTGAGCAAGTATATCGACAATCGATGGCTACGTTGCGAAGGCCAGCTCGCAGGCGAGAAAAGCTCATATGACTGCCCTTTGACCGTGCACTTGTTCGGTGAGCCAGGCAAATGTCTCCTCGATGAGGACTGAACGTCTGACTAATGGACATGCAGGACCATATCCAAGCTCTGATGAAGGCCAGGCACTGATGGAGAAGATGAAAGCCGACAACCTGCCCATCAAAGCCATCACCGATTCTGAAAAGGCCGAGAAACATCGTGCAAAGGCTGCTCAAGAAGCCGAGAAGAATCGACTCAAAGAAGCACGCCGAGCAGCTGCCGCAGGTGGTGGTTCCGGAAGCACGTCAAAGAGCCAAAACATATATGCCAGCGGCCATGCCCCCCCCAACGGCACCCAAGAACAACAGATGGCGGACATATTAGAGGCGTCCCAGCGTATTGATCCTCGCGGATGGAAGACTGCTTCGCAGCAGATGGGCATGACAGAAGACGACCTCAAGAATATGCCACTGGCTTCGCAGCCCAAGGGAATCAAGACTTCGATGCTGCCATACCAGCTCCAAGCACTCCGCTGGCTTCTTGATCACGAAACTCCAACTCTTCCAGGCCCTGGGACCAACGAATCTGTACAGTTATGGACTCGCGCAAAGGGAGGATACACTAACCTTGCATCCAACTTCACAACCAGCCAGGCACCGCCGCTCGCGTCCGGCGGGATCCTCGCGGATGATATGGGGCTCGGCAAGACGCTCGAGATGATATCTCTCATCGTCGCTGACGCGGAGAAGTCCGGTAGAGGCACGACACTTGTCGTGGCACCACTGAGTGTGATGTCCAACTGGACGACGCAGATCGAGATTCATGTGAACAAAGCAAGTAAGATGAATTGCTACACCTACCACGGTTCGGGTAGGGTGGATAGCATGACCGCGGAGGATTTCGCCAAGTATGATGTGGTTCTCACAACGTATCAAACTTTGGCGAGCGACTTCATGCCACGGAGTAAGGGCTCAAAGCAGCCGGAAAACAAGCTCCGCGAAAAAGGCCTTTACAGTATGGACTGGCGCCGCGTCATCCTTGACGAAGGGCACATTGTCAGAAACCCCCAAACCAAGGGAGCCGGTGCAGTCAACAATCTCACATCTCGCTCTCGTTGGGTGCTGACTGGCACGCCCATTGTCAATTCCCTGCGAGATCTGTTCTCCTTGCTGCGGTTTGTCGGCATCACAGGCGGTCTCAATCAGCTGGATGTGTTCAACGCTGTCCTCGTTCGACCCTTGAGCATCGGAGGTACGAAGTCTGGAGACGCCTCCGTTCTGCTACAGGCTGTCATGAGAGCCTTCACTCTGCGCCGGCGTAAGGACATGGCGTTTATTGACCTTCGACTGCCCAAGTTGGAGGAGTTCGTGCACCGCCTCGACTTCACAGAGAAAGAACAGACACGCTACGACGCTTTCCGTGACGAAGCCAAGGGCCTGATGACAAAGTACGAGCAGAATGCCGCTGCTGGTGCGAAGACTACGAGCACATACAACCACGTCCTCGAGGTCCTTCTCCGGATGAGACAATGTTGCAACCACTGGGGTCTCTGCAAAGAGCGAGTTAGTCGGTGAGTTTATCCACCGTCATACTGGTAGGAGTCACATTGTACTGACACGTGTAGCCTGCTCGCACAACTAGAGAAGCAAGCCGTAGTCGACCTCGATCCCGAGAACACGAAAGCTCTGCGTGACATCTTGCAAGTCCAGATCGAGTCTGCGGAGGAGTGCGCCATATGTGAGCAATGGGATCATGTGCCATGTTCGTACACTGCTAACAGCATCTTCCCCATCAGGCCTCGAGACTCTTCACGAGCCTGTGATCACAGCCTGCGGTCACAGCTTCGGGAAAGACTGCATCGTTCGCGTCATCGAGGGGCAACACAAGTGCCCCATGTGCCGAGCAGAGTTGAAAGACGAGTCATGCCTGGTGAGACCAGCGACAGAGACAGGGGACGAAAAAGCCGACGACGAAGTCGATCTACACCAAAGCTCCAGCAAGCTTGAAGGCATCGTCAAGATTCTCCAAGCCACCAAAGAAGGCAAGACGATCATCTTCTCGCAATGGACCAGCTTCCTCGATATCGTCAGCGCCAGACTAGACCAGGGCGGCGTGAAGTACTGTCGACTTGACGGCACGATGAACGTGGCCAAGCGGGACGAGGCCATCGAGGCGCTCAACAGTGATCCGAAGACCACTATCATGCTGGCTTCACTTGCAGCATGCTCTGTTGGTCTGAACCTCACGGCAGCGTCAAACGTGATCTTGTCTGATACCTGGTGGTAAGGTGTCTGACGTGCTCGCGATGGTGGACTTCAACTGACCTTCTACAGGGCCCCGGCCATCGAAGACCAAGCCGTCGACAGAGTGCACCGTCTCGGGCAGACGCAGGAGACTAAAGTCTTCCGACTAGTCATGAATGGAAGCATAGAGGTGTGACATCTTCGGCTCTGCGCTTCGGATGAGCAGTCCCTGCAAGTGCGATACAACTTTTGAGCTAACAGCACGCAGGAGGAAACGATTCGTATCCAGCAGGACAAGAGGAAGCTGATGATGCTTGCTTTTTCGGAGAAGACGAACAAGAGAGCGGCGCCCAAGACCAGCCGGATCGCCGACATCCAGAGACTGCTGGCATGAACAAAGTTTTGCCAGCGCTAAGTTCTTACCAGCATGATCACGACATGCCGTAGCCTCGAGCCTCAGCTGCGTTATGTACGTCAACCCAAAAGCATGCGAATTCCATCAGGGGTGGTTGGAGATGGTCAGTCTCAGAAATGAACAAGGTAGCTACTAGCCGCTCGGCAATTTGGCTGTGGAAAGAGCCGCTTGTGAGAGTTGGTCCAAGGATCGGATTGATTGATCATTGAAGCCAGCCTGTGATGATCTGCAGTCCAGCGTACCGCGCGGCGACGATGATCGGATCGGATGCAGATCTCTGGCTTCGTTCCGGCGGTGTCAATAGTGTAAAGCATGTATATGTATTGAGTTGGTAATTTACGAATACATACTGAACATTTGAATTTGGAGAGGAGATGTAAACGAGATCTTGTTCATCGGCCCCTCGTAGTGAGTTCCCTCCGATACTACTGCATTTCATAGAATTCTACCGCCTGGAAGAATGTTCTAGCCGAAAGCTTAAAACGACGACAGGCAAGGTATCTAGATGGGTGACAGGTAAGCGGAAGTTGGACATCCAACAGCCCCGACAGAGAGTGTACGTGTATGCCCGACAAAACAGCGTCTGGACTTTGCATGTCTCGCCTCGTATAAATCGAGACCCGCATATATAGTGAAGAGTGGCTGCATCTTCAGTCGTCGATCATTGAACCGGATAGTTCGGCTGGCGGCAGTGGAGCCACGAGATCTGCCGGGCCGAGGACGAAGGCTCGAGCGGATTGGAGAAGGCGATTTGATATTGTGTGTGTGTGTGTGAGATCTAGGGACGCATCTTGATCATGAGTGTGCTGTGCTGTGCTGTGCTGATGAGCTCGGAATGCGGCGATCCGACTCCATCGATGATTCGATACTGCACGTTGAGCTAGGTTGTGCTTCTCATGACACCCCACGTAGACGGGATCGCAGGGCGACGTGCTTGTCATGTGCAAGCAGCGGTAGTCCGAGATGCGCCTGCATGCAGAGCCTGGAGACGACGCAAATTGCAGGACCCTTGAACGTCGAGCTCAAGGACGACCGTCGCTCCTGACAAGGTCTGCGATGCAAAAGTCGACGTCAGGACGGCAGGACGATGGCTCTTTTATGTATGTCCATCGTGGCGCAGTGCAGATGGTGATTCAAGGGATGTGTTTGGGTGCCTGCGGTCGTGGTGGTGGTGGGACTGAGACTCCGGACTCGGAGATGTTCAATCAAGCGCACGTAGTAGGTGGACGAAGGCGAGGTCTAATAAGGGGAGGTTGAGTGGTAGTCCATCTATTGTTTGAGACGGAACTCGACGGCAACCTTTGGTACCTCGTTAATAAAGATCCAAGGCGAGTGTGTGTGTGTGTGTGTGTGTTGGTGATCTGCTCAGGGACATGCCCTTTCGAGTTATGTGCCTGAGAATGAGGCTTTCTCCAGGTCTTCTAACAGGCGGTAATCCCGGGTCAAAATACGAGGATATCATGCCGTCCCGTCCCTGGGAAACTTTGGTGGGGGCCCTGGGGGGGGCATTTTCCTCCGAATCCCTGCCCGCCCTCCGGACTCTTCCTCTTCCCTTGACATCCTCAAACCCCAAGTTTCCCAATTTCTTCGCCATTTGCCGATTTTGAGTCTGTTCAGATCTTCCGTTAGCCACGGCGACCTTACGGTCAGGCCTGTAGCGCTGCGGTTCCCCCGTCGGTTCCTTTCTTCTCTTCATATACGCCCGGAGCGCGTTCAGTGCCATGGACCATCTCTAACTACACACTTCCCTCGCGAGCACCTTTACTCGGACCCATCACCTCTCTCCGGAGTCTACGTGGACTGACTTCTTTTGCCATATATTACCTGGTACGAAGACCCGGAATAATATCATCCTGACCGGCACCCGGGCGCAATCCACCGCTCGAGGTTTGAGAGTCAAAGCTTCCGCCGTTAAGTCGCGCATCCATCCTCAGTCTCACTTTTGTCCCGCTCGGGCACGTGCCTCCCATACATTTCCCCGGAATGGTTATCAAGGAAGACGGCACCAAATGGGCGTGTCAATCATGCCTCAAGGGCCACCGTGTGAGTGGCTGCACTCACATTGGTAAGCCTGTCCCATTAACATCAATCTGCCGCACTCTGTACTGACCGTGCCTGTCCCTAGACCGCGAACTTACCCTCGTTCCAAAGAAGGGAAGGCCAGTCACCCAATGTCACCACTGTCGTCTCGAACGAAAGAAGCGATCCGCCCATGTGAAGTGCGACTGTGGTGAAGTCGAGAAGCCTCACCACCCGAAAGAGAAATGTATACACCTGCGTGAGGCCGAGGAGCGAGCGAAGATTGGCTTTCACGATGACCACCATGAAGAAAAGGATCCAGCACATTTGGCCGCAGTTGCCGAAGAGCAAGGCTGCTGTTGTCATCACGGAGGCAAATGCACGTGTTCGTTCCTCAAGCGGGAGCCCGACGTCGACTCAGGATCGACTCCTCCACATGGCCCAGCTGTACCAAAACCACGACTCGATAGTACCCGATCCGACGGGTCAATAACCGTCTTTGCCAATGGACATCACAAGCCCGTGCATCGGAAGAACTTTGCGGCTCACGAATGCGGCATGCCTTATAAGATGCCCACCGCGAGGCACAATTCCGATCAAAGCGTGGCGAGCGCAGCTACACGGTCTGTGGACAGTCTTGCCTTGAACACCAAACTGCCGTATGGTAATTCCACCTTCAACTATCATGCCGGCATGCCATATTCCAACGAGCCGAGACGGTCACCGTCCGGCGAGACTTCACCCATGCGACCACACCGAGCTACAGTATCCTCCATGGACTGTTGCAGTTTCAGGCATTTACAGCCGAGTAACAGCATCGACACAACAGTGAACGACTCGACGACATTTCCACCGTTTGGTCCTGCATCTAGCATTGCAGAAAGCTCTTACGACCCCTGGTCTGCCTTTCCTTCGGACTCAAGCAATAATGCCAACAACAGCGCTTTCGGCACTTGGCCAACTGTGTTCGAGAATGGAGCTGCTGTCCAGCCAGCGTTGACGGCCGCATCGTCGGGAACGCAGTCCGAAGTTGATGAGATGCCAAACATGGACGACTTCTACGGCGTGCCTATGCAGATGCCCATGATTCAAGAGGATATGAATCTTCAAGAAGCTTTCGTCGACGACTCCAACTCAAATCGCCGCAGTCTGCCTCCCGGATTCTTTGGCAATGTGGATTTCAGCGTCCCACCAGCAGCGAGTATGTTTCAAAGTCCTGCGGGCCACGCCATCGACTTTGGAAGTGGCAAGTCCAGTTCCGGAGACACCATCATGGGCTTCGCCGACTCTTGGCAATCTCCTCGAACGCCTTCGGGGGCGACGATGGCGCCGCGGTCAGCCATGAGTCCTTCCGGTAGACCTCAGTCCCACTCTGTCGGACCAAGCAGTGCACCTGGAGAGGAGCTCATTCGACAATTGTTCCCAGACATTGACGTCGGTGGTCCTCTATTTGGTATGAACAACAGCCCCAGCATGGGTGACGCGTTGAAGAGAAGCGGCGGACTGCCCTATACATCGGCGCCAATCGAGTCGAACGCAATGGACAGCGTGTCTGCCTATCCTCAGCAGTCCTGGGACGACGGCTCGGTGAGTGTGCCCAACGATGATTTTCCTAGCTTCAACAACGTGGATCAAACTTTTGTGACTGCGGAATTTGGGAACAGCTGGCAGTATCAGTAACGAATGCATGGATGATGCTATCACAAGATAACAGGTCGAGAGGAAGCATCAGCATAACGGGCACGACTAGGGGAGTAGCAGCATCACATCGAGCAGCGAGCAATGTCCGTCCATGGCCTGTTCAGGTTACGATTTGCATGGGAACGAACTTCTGGCTATTACGCATCATGTAGACCTGAAATAGGACGACGATGAACAGACGAATATCCTCTGTGTTTGTGATATCTCCATCTTCGCATAGACTCAGCTTTTATACGACCCAATGATACACGGCAACGGCATCACGCTTCGATTGAAAGTCACGTCGAGAGCTCGTGCGTGACTATGCTGCCTTTGGAGAAGAGACACTTCGCAACCTGACCTTCGTCTCAATAGGTACTGTCCAATCTGCTCGCTGCACGATCGCCTTTCATGCCCGTGTTGACTACGCCGGTACGCGTGTCGAATGACTTGGCAAAGACATGAAGATCCCGGTTCGAAGCTGGACGTCATCTTGTGCATGTCGTTCGGTTTGCTTTCCTGTACGACGCACAACATTGGGACTCGCACAGAACATCAATCATGGGCCTGCTCACCAACCTCAAGGACAAAGTCGAGGCCGCCAGGCACTCTGCTGGTGCTCCACCTGGGGCTCAAGCTCCAACTCCGACTCAACCCAGCTCAGCGGGTGCATTGAAACGGGGTCTGTGTTGGCCTCTTCAGGGCAACAACAACGACGATCAAGTCTCCGCATTCACAAGACCAGGTTCAAAAGTGTCATGGTTGTGTCCGTGTTCCCTCCCGCGCCGTACCTGCACGAAAGACCAGAACCAAACACCGTCAATCTAACCTCGATTTCTCAGACAACTGGTCCCCGAACCCTACCACCTGCTCCTTGGAATGGATCCCCATGTCCTGGAACACCTCCGACATGTCCTCGCTCCCCTCCAAAGTCTCCCACCAAGCCGTCCGCCACCTCCTCGCCTACAACGAGCCCGAACTCCCCGACCAATCCAACATCTCCGTCGCCGACGCCGCCGCTGGCTGGCTGCAGCACATCGAACCCATCCGCCAGACCGGGGTCCGCTGTGGCAGTCCGGGCATCTCCAACGCCGGCCACGCCGTGAAGTGGCTGCAGGACTTCGTGGCCGCGATCCGTCGGGGTGGCTCGGATGTGGACTTTTGGTGTCTTCACTGGTATGGGGTGGATCTGGGCGGGTTTTACGATTATATCTGGAGTACGCATCATCAACTCGGACCGGAGAAGTCGGTCTGGATCACGGAGTTTGCGGCGACGAATTGGAACGAGGCGGCTCCGTTACCCAGGGAGCATGTGGAGCATTTTGCGAGGGAGAGTTGCAAGTATCTCGACACGCTGGATTGGGTGGAGCGGTATTGTTGGTTTGGACCCATGCGGAACACTGGGACGGTCGGGAAGTGGGCAAGGATGTACGATGATGAGGGCAATCTCACGCCGTTGGGAAAGGCGTATAGAGATGAGTGATGAAATTATGATGGATGTTGGAGAAACGAAATGGATGCAGGTTTGGAGCAATGTATGCTCAGCTTGATTTGGCGGTTGATCTCGCCAATGTATCCACGGGCATCTACGTATTCCTCAAGAATACTCCCTGCCCAAGACTCGTCAAATATCCATACCGCGTCAACATGGTCGGATCGAACTGACCCTCCTCTCCATGAGTACTGCTTCCCACCGCGGCATCCGCTAAACCCAGCAGACCTCTATCGCCACCGAACTGCAACATCTTGTCCCTCTTCTTCTGCACCAACTCTCGCACCGCTCCGTCCCAGCCTTCGCTTTCCAACTTCCCGGCTAGACCTCTTCCTCCACCGAGACATTGTGCTAACTGCTCGAGACCTTTCATAGCTTCGGTTCTCGTCTTCGGCACATCGCAAAGTTCGCACAGCGTCATGGCTGCAAGAGCACCAAAGTGATGGTTCAACGGCGTGACAGGCGTGAGACGGCTGTTGAGCACGGTGGCAACCTTGACGGCATGGCCGACCAGTTCGGACGGCTCGGTGGTGGGACTGAGACGCTTAATCAGGAGATGACAGTGGTGATAGCTCATGTGGACGAGGTTCAGAGAACCCCAGACCGACTCGACAGATTCGCGGAAACGGTCGATTTCGCCGGCAAGGGTGAGGTTGAGGAGGGAAGACGCAGGGTTAGAGGGAGCCATGACATCCGTGGTTGGGGTTTTGGTTGTGGTGAGGATGGCGGCGAGATGGCCGATGATGAAGGAGAGGCGCGCGAGATGGTAAGTTGATTCACCGAGCAGGATTTGGTCCTCGGGGAGGAGGACTACGCTGTTCTCAGGTAATTTGAGAAGATCGGCGGTAGAGGAGGCGTGCCATCGGTCGAGGATGAACAGCACCCACCAGACTCTTCTTGCCAGGCGGTCCTCGGAATCGCGGTCGCCTTCCATTACGGATGTGCTCGTCGACCGGATTGTGTTGATCTCTAGTTGACCAGCGACCCCAGCCGCTCTTCTTCCAAGCCATTCGGCACGGCTGGGACCAGCTTGGCCTCGAATCGTAGCGGGACCGTGGTTATCGCTCTCGAGAGCCATGAGAAGGAGTGTTTGGAGGTATACCAGGTTTGTCGAGTTCGTGTGACTGCTGGGATTGTCGAACGGGTACTTGGCCAGTAGTTCGGCGGTTCGCTTCAGTGCTTGGTGATACCCTGCATTGGTTTGCAATGTCGAGGTCGGAAAGGTCCGCATCAAGCAGTCCAGCGCGGCAAGAAATGCTTCTCGTAAAGACGCTGGACATTCTGCCAGTCTTTGACGAAGTCGATTCTTATTGTTCGCAAGCAGAGGGAAAGTCTGGTGTATGATCCGATAGTACTCATCGATGACCGCCTCATCCCAGTCGAAATTTGTAATCGTCGTACTGTGCTCCGCTTCAAAGGCCATGCCAACTGTATCGTGTCGGTTCTCACCCCCTCCCATTCGCCAGAAAGGTTGTACGTTCTGTTGTTGATGCGTCGGTCCAGGAGTCTGCATATGCGGTGTGTACATATGCTGCTGCGGCGGCGGCGGCGGTGCAGTGCCCACGTTCGAGTATATTGCCTGCTGTCCGGGATGCAAGCCTTCCGCGACCTCATGCGTCCGCTTGTCGCCTATTCGTGGATCGGGCATAATACGAGGATCATGTGTGTAAGCCTGCAGTCCCTCCGCCATCGCCTGCTGCACCTGCTGTATCTCATACCGATGCTGCTGCTCCAGATGTGGTGGATGAACCTGCTGCTCGAGCGAGTTCAGACGCTCTGCTAGCTCTTTGATGTAGCCCTTGCTCGGTCCTCTCTTCATCGGTTGCCGACTGAACGTGCACCTCGCCGCCGTCCGAGCGCAATTATTACAGGGCATACTTGGCACCTCGTCAATCGCGTCGCATCGTATCTTCTTCCGTCTGCACTCGTCGCAAGCTCGACTGACTTTCGATCTCTGCTTGCTCTTGTCCGGTGGTGGAGGACCAGCATCGGAGGCGCCGTTCGCTTGCGCATACGCAACAGAGCCATGAGGAACCTGCGAGGAGGATGCGGCACTGCTAGGTGCATATGATAGTTGTCCTGGCACGGAACCGAAGTTGCCGAAGCTACCCATTACGTCCATATGTGCCTGCATTTGCGAATCTTCCGACATCCCCCCGTTCGTGTTGTCGTCGCCGGCGGGGCCGGGCGATTGTGTGTTCCTTCCATTCTGCTGTGGTGTGCGGGACTCGAGAGCTTGTTGTTGGACGTGTTGGTAAAAGGGTAGGTTGTTCGGTGCGGCGGAGGGCGATGGATACGCTTCCGGTTGTTGATCAGACTCAGACATGCCGGATGACTTGAACCATGATCAGAAGGAGAAGGCTTCGGAATCGTTCTCATGAAAGCCTGAAAGCCATGGCTGGTTGTGGTGGTTGTGGTGGTCGATGTCGAAGGCCACGGTGGGGTGAAGGTTGTAGTGCTAAAGCTGCCCGCACTGCGTTCATCGTCCCCGGCTCTGCTTGCTTCGTTCTGGTTGACATGTTTCTTTTCACTCCAGAAACTTCGGCAGAGACGCACTTCCGTCAATGATGAGAAAGGACGAGATGGGATATGTTCACGAGCAATTGTTGCGCTTTCGGCGATAAATTTCTCCGGTCATGGATGAGGCTCGAGCTGGATGATAGGCGATTCGAGTCAAGTCTGATGTACCTCCCGCAGACATGTACAGATTGCTCTCACACTGAATAGTCATGATCTATATGCATGCTGGGAAGAGAAAGCTTGAGCTGGCAAAGGGCGGATAGCGTCCAGTCATTGCAACGAGACAATCGACACATCGCACCCAAAGTCTTCGCTCCAATTTGGGTATCTATGCATCATGATCGTCTTGCCTACAACTCTATTAAACTCTCTTCTTTCACCTGCGGCGCATGCTGTGGCGCGGTAGGGAAGCTTTCCTGCCCGTATCCACCATGAGCGGCCGGAGCCTGCGGCCACTGTTGCGCCGGCGCCGCGACTGGTTGATGTTGAGCCTGTTGAGGATGATATTGCTGCTGGGGAGCTTGCTGTGGCGGTGGAAACTGCTGGTAAGGCTGTTGTTGTGCAGGTGCTTGCTGCTGCGGGTAGTTCTGCTGAGTTGGCAGCTGTTGGTAGAGCTCAGGGCTAGGGGGGGCTTGTTGCGAGGATGTGGGTTGCTGTTGCGGCTCGCCATAGTAAAAGTTCGCTGCTGGATCTGCAGAAGGCGAGGCGAGAGGAGGATTCGATGTTTGTGAGGCGTGACTCGGAGCGTATTGGGAGGAGCGTTGCGAGTATTGGTGATTGGAGTGTTGGCGCTGCAGCTGAGGCTGGTGCTCTGGTTGATTTTGCGGAGGGTAATGTGGCTGTGCTTGCTGTGGAGGGTACCCAGGCTGCTGCTGTGAATAGTAAGATGCCTCAGGTGGCGGCGCACCATAAGAGGAGACTCGCTTGTCGAATGACGGGTACGGAGCTGGTGCTTGCGGGTAGCCACTGTACGCTGCCTGTTGTGGTGGAGATGCGTAACCGTCCACGGGTGGTGCATTACCACTGTAGTAACTCTCCACGCCTCCAGGACCATCTGGCGCAGCGGAGGGTATGTTGGGATACATGTTCGGCCGCAACTGGGTACCATAGCGACTCGAGGTGTATGCGCTTGCCATTCTGTCCTCCAGCATTCGATCGTAGTAACGAACGACGGTTGCTAGCTTGGAGTGCAAGTCCAGCAAAGTGTCATGCTTGCTCATCGTTTCGCCGTATGTCCTGGCCAACTTTGGCCGGAGCGTGCCGATACTTTCGTAGAGCTCCTGGATCTGCGGTTCGCGTAAGATCGTCCCCGGTGGCTGATGCTGAAGTCGGTCGACTAATGTAGAAAACAAATTGATGTTTTCTGCCTCAACCGGCGTCAGTTCGAACTGATTGTTCGGTCTAAACTGTGCAGCTGGCACAGCTTGTGTCGACGACGATTGCTCCCTGAGCTCCTTTGCATATCGATTCTTCTGGGTCTCCATGTCCTGTAAGCTGGCAGCAATTGCGGCTTTGAGATCTGCGTCTTCCTCCTCCTCCACCCTCTTCGGCGCGCTTCGACTGCTTCCATTCGTCTGCGGCTTGGGTGTCGCAATCTGCGACTGAGGCACATATCCACTACCCGAGCGTCCTTTGTCCTCCTCCAAGCTCATTTCCAACGCCCTTTTCAAATCTGCATCAAAGCTATCCTCCGTGACCCGTGCACCTCTAGGCTGCATTCGATCTGTCGAAGCATTCGCTCCCTGCCACAATGACCGCTTGTTTGCCGACGGGCTCTGTGGACCTTGACTGCCTCGATTCTTCTCCATCAGTCTCGCGTGGCAGCCATCGTCGACTCTCACCGGCTGCATGATGCCCAGGTGCGGTAGTGGTATGGATTTGGTCGAGCATGTTCCACAAAAGACGTTGCCACAATTGCGGCAATGATGCTTTCGATTTGTGAAAGTGAAGCGTTCCCGGCAGCGCATACAGATATCACTGTCGGCCCATTCTGGCGGTGCTGATGAATCGAACATGCTGCTGGCAACCTCTTGCTTGGGTGGGAAGCGGAAGCCTTCGTGCTGAAGCGTGCGATAGGTCTCCGAGATGTATACCATGCTCTCTCTCCCTTGCGCAGCGGATGCCCAATTCTGGATGAGTTCGAGGATCTTCTGCTTGACGTCGTGATTGGGCTCAGCCGGACCTGATGCCTTGAGCAGGCTCGTCAAGTTGTCGATGAACTCTCTGCTCGCAATCTCCACCATGAAATGTGATCCTCCATTCTTGACACAGGTATCCGTCAGGTTCAAGGTCGCCAGTTGCACATTGGGGTTCTTGTTGCCGATTCGTCGTTTCAAGCTGCGCATGGCCTCTTTTGGCTGCACTGTCTTGCTGCGGATCACATCGCTGATTTCGAGGTTCAAGGCGATGTCTTCTAGTGAACTCGAGGTCGCTCGTTCGATTTGAGCATCGAGCTCTGCATTGCCCGCGCTCCCGAACCACGATGTCATGGTCAGTGAGGTTTAGGTGGGACAAGAATGGTCCTGGGCTGCCGTCGTTTGTTCGCAGCCTGGGACAGGTCTGTTGGTGGCGATGAGGCAGGGTTCGAAGTAACGGCGATTGTGACCGATCGGGTCGTAGGTGGGTGAAGGGTAAGATGGATGGTCGTGAAAGTGTGAGAGGAGTTGTTGAATGAATGAGAGAGAGACCCTTTGCCCTCCCTTGGGAGAGTCTGGAGCTCATGTGTTAGGTTGTGGAGAGAGCATGGCATGTGTAAGCGACCACGTCATGCTGGCCAGAGATGCATGCGCGGTCAGTCAACAATAAAGTAGATCGAACAACCACACAAACCTCACCTCACTTCCTGCCAACGACTGACCACCAATACGATCGCGATCGATCTTTTCGAGGACTCTGCACAACCGCGATCACTATAACACACCCAATCGCACTCTCGCGCCACCACAAGATACCACGCCTCGAACGACAAAGCCAAACCTCGAGTATTCGACTGCCTGCTTGGATATACTTGATCCGCCACCGGGGCTTCGCAACAAGGGCTCTTTGCATAAGAGCTATTTAGACGGCCTCGTGACAGGCGAACGTTGCATTCACGCCGACAGTCTTGCCGACAAGTCCGCCCTCACGATATGCAGCGTCGTTCCGTCCCACCACGACCTCCGATATGAGTGCTGCCGGGCCTCATCCGCCACCATCTCCCGCTTCGAGCCAACAGAATGGTTCGTCACGGTCACAGTCTACAAATGGAGGCGAGCGGGTGTTTGCTCACGTCAAGGATCTTCAAGAGAATGCTTTGACCGATTTCTCGCCCCATCAGTCAATAGGACAACTATTGGAACGCGCGGAAAGAGCATTAAAACAAGCCAAGTCCTCCCTCGACTTTCGAAGACCGGACCATGCGTTTACGGACTACCTGCGAGCATACGAGATCGCCGTGGAGGTGATTCCCAGGCACCGAGATTACATCCACTTTGTTCACGATCAACATGGCGACCAGAAGTTGCAGCTGCTGCGGCGGAAGATCTTTGGCATGGAGGAACAATTCCAATCAATCAAAAAGATCATAATCCACAACAACAGTCGATCCGGTGTGTTGCCGCGAGGTCTGCAGCAGAAAGCTGCACACGACCGCAGTGGTTCAGAGGATGGCCTGGCATTACCGGTGCCGCATAAAGTCAAACCTCCGATTTCGCCGAAGCCGAATAATCTTCACGTGCGAGCAACGTCGTCTGCGAGCCAAGCGATGAGCTCGTCCTTCACAGGACCCAACGATGGACTGGCTGAACGTTTCGCCAAATTGCGTGGACTGGGAGCAGGCTCCAGGAACTCGATATCGTCGTTACAAAATCAACCACTATCTATGTCTACAGCTGGGCAACCTTCTGGAACGCCGGACTCCGCATCCTCGTCCAGGCTTTACGGTCCTCGTGGCATGCCGGGGAACGGCAATGGCCCATCGCGACCCATGAAGCTCCCCCTTGATACCGATCTTGCCCTTTCCATGCCGAAGCCACCGGATCCAACTTACAGTCCGGCTCGAAATATGCAGACAACCGGGAATATCGCTCCGCCGCGTCATAGCGCAAGGAGTCTAGCAAGTTCTGGGAGTCGAAAGTCGTCCCTGGGACCGTTGTCTTCTGCATCGTCAAAGGCCCCCAATAGTAACGGCGACTATTTCGGAGGCCCTCCAACGAATGGCAACTCTTCCCCGTCACTTGCGCGGAAGAATTCTGTTCACATGCCGAAAGACACTGAAATCAGCACACAGATGCTATATGATTACTTGGAACGATTCGAAGTCTTGCTGATCGACTTTCGCCAACGCGAGGACTTCGACCAAGGGCACATATATACTCGCAATGTCATCTGCATTGAGCCGTTGACGATGCGTCAGGGAATGAGCGCCGAGGAGTTGTCTGAAGGACTTATTCTATCGCCAGAGGAGGAGGTGGATCTATTCAATCGTAGAGACACTTTTGACGTCGTGGTATATTATGATGCTGATACTCGATCCGACGACTTCCTGACTTGGCCGCGAGCCGAAGGAGAGCAACGGCTCAAGTGGTTGCATGAGGCCTTGGACGAGTTCAACCAGGATAAGCCTCTGAAACGACGACCAAGCTTGCTTATGGGCGGTATAGAAGCTTGGGCGGATCTTCTGGGTAAACAAGCACTGATTGCATCGAACACAAAAGCGAGATCCGGTCCAGGGCGACCACTTGTCCGCCGACCTGCCGCACGCGATGGCCCAATGAAAGTACAGAAACGCCGGTTGAGAGATTATATTCCGCTGGATCCGGAGGAAGAACGTAGCTGGCGAGCTCGTGCGAAGAGCGAAAGCGTTAAAGAGAATCCAGTACTGGCTACCGATGGGGTCGAGGATGAGGAGGACACGGCTCAGGACGAAGATGGCGGATCATTACCGAAATATCCCACGATTGAAGATTTCAACTCACGTTTCCCTGACGCCGCAACTCTTGGACAACAATATTACAACGGAAGACCGATACGCCCACCTCCAGAGGTGCCCAATAACGTGCCAAGATACCCATCAGCACCGTCGCCGTCGCAATATCCTCCAGTCCCTGCTCGTCCGGCGCCAGCAGCTCCCCGAATGAGTTATACTGGTGTCAGTGACCGAGCAGTCTCTCAGAATACTCCAGCACCGAGGACATCCAGCCAACTTGTGCCGTACATCTCGCCCAAGTACCTGTCGGCCAACCTGCGCATACCCAAGACTGGTCTGAAGAATTTCGGTAGCACCTGCTACATGAATGCCACACTGCAAGCCCTGTCTGCGACCATCCCTCTAACAATCCTCGTCCTCGACGATGGGTACAAGAACATGGTCCAAACGGAGAACTGGAAAGGCAGCCGCGGCCTTCTCCCTGAAATGTACAGCAATGTGATCCGCGAGCTCTGGACAGGAAATGTCGACTTCATCAAGCCGACCACCTTTTTCAATTTCTGCGGCCGCCTCAACAGCACGTTCAAAGACCCCAGCCAACAAGAAGATACGCAAGAATTCTTCTCCTTTATCGTCGACTGTCTCCACGAAGACTTCAACGCCCGCTGGGCCAAACCTCCACTTCATACCCTCACGCCAGCCGAAGAGGCCACCCGTGAACGCATGCCCCGGCACCTCGTCGCCAAAACCGAATGGGACCGCTACACGCACCGAGAGAACTCATTCATCACCTCCCTCTTCTATGGTCAACAGTCCTCCCGCGTGCGCTGCGCCGTCTGCCACGCCACCTCTACACAATACGATCCATGGGCATTACTCCAGGTCGAGATCCCGGAGGCCCGTGAAGCTCAGCTCCAAGACTGTTTGCGCAACCATTTTGGTGACGAATTGCTGGACGCCGACAATCAATGGACGTGCACAAACTGCAAAGTCCCTCGTCGCGCGACCAAGAAACTCACCATAACCCGCGCCCCACCTTTCCTCGTCGTCGGTCTGAAACGCTTCAAAACCCATCCGCGGACCGGCGAGCAGCGTAAGATCCACACCAACGTGCGCTTTCCGCTCGAAGGTCTCGACATGGGCGAGTTCATCCTGCCGCCTCCCTCGCCCGCCGAAGCGGAAGTCATCGTCTCGCAACACGGCGGTCCGGCGGCGTTGAAGACTGATGCCGCGCTCACGCCGCCGTACATCTACGATGCGTACGCGGTGGTGCGACATCAGGGCGACACTACGCGGAGTGGACATTACACGGCTGCGGTGAGGGATCGGGCGAGGGGCTGTTGGCGGTTCTTCAACGATACGGTTTCGAATGATTTTCGGCCGGAGGGGTTAAGTAGGGAGAAGGCGTTGGATAACGAGGGGGCGTATTTGGTGTTCTGGCAGAGGAGAGGGCTGAGTGGGACGGGAGGGGGAGAGAAAATGTGAGGACGGGATAGGATCCCGAGAGCATCCACGGATGGATGGATTAAGGGTAACATCTACTTTGTGCATAGGGTGCAAGGTGGTGTCGTTGATATAGCGTTATGAGCGTATTGCATGGTTTGGGACTAGTCGATGAGAGAACGAGCGTTGCATTGCAAGGAAGCATCTGAAGATACCATGGGTAAAAGTGACAACCATCATTCGTATCTCAATCCTCAGCAGCTTCTCACCCTCACACCAGAGACCGATATCACTACGCCTTCTGAACGTTCAGCCTACTCGCCTGTGCCGCGATCCAATCCTTCGCCCGCGTCCCCTCTTCCTCCTCATCGCCCGCCACAGGCACACCGTCGCCTCTCAACGTCTTCAATCGACAATCATCCACCGGCCGCACAAAGTACACGATCGAATACCTCGGAAACTTCCCCTGTTCGCCGGGAGCGGGACTGACCCTGTGTCGACCGGAACACAGCACGCCGTTGGTGAACTTCACGGCGGCGTCGCCGAGGTTGATGATGGCGCAATTGGGGCGGGGTTTGACCCAGAGCCATGTACCCTCGTGATTGTTGTCGTCGAATTGGAGGTTTCCCACGGTCCGGTTGGGAGAGGAGTACAGTTGCAAGCCGCCGAGCCAGTTCATGAGGATGGTGATGCTGTCGATCAATATATCAGTTGACCCGTGACAGACAAGGCCTGGCTGGGTAATTGTCGAGGACTCACGTTCCAAAATCCGTGTGACTCGGCGTCTGAATCTCCGGCATCTTCTCGTCTTTCCGCGGCGGACCTCTCGTCATCCTCACATGATCACCCGCCCACTCCTCCAATCGATGCCTCGAGTGAATCTCCTCGGGATCGATCCCCAACTTCTTCGCCAGAACATCCAGGACCGTCATGCCCACCTCATGCGCGGCGGTGGAATATCTCCGGAACAAGTCCCGGTTCTCCAGGACCGGCTGCGGCCACTTCCTCGTCATCTGATCCTCGGGCACAATCATCTCGTTCTTGGCGACGTTGAAGAACTCGGCCGTATCGGGCGTGTGGTCCTTGTCGACTTGGGTTTGCCCGACTTTTTTATACCCGAAGAGATCCTTGCCGGTGAGGGAGTACTTCATCTTCTCCTCGATGGGCAGCTGGAAGATTTCCGACGCGACGTGGGCCACGGCTTCGGAGTCTTGGGCCAGAGTGGAGCCGAGGGGACCGGAGTCTGAGAGGTCCAGGTAGAAGAACCCCCAGTCCTTGCAGGCTGCGAAGGTGGCTTCTTGCGCGTCGGGGTCGTTGGCGAGTAGAGCGCGGAGAGAGATGGTCTGGAGGTCGAGGGTGGGGAATTCGGGGGAGGAGGGAAAGGGAGGGTAAGTGGAGGGTTGGAACTCAGAGGAGGAGGACGCTTTGTGAGGCATGTTGGATGGTGGTGAGGATGGATGTTTGTTGGACAGTCTCTCGGATGTGTTGTTTGGCGATCAGTGGGACATGAAGCTCATATAATGGCTGGATTAAGAATGGCACAACCACCTACCGACAGTTGCAGCAGATCAGTCCGGAGGTGGCGGAGACGAGGCAGTCCTTTGAACAGACCTGGATGAGGATGAAGTGACGTTGGAGAGGCTAGGTTTGGTGATGATGATTGCGGGGAAGCTCAGTGGACGGAAGACGGAAGATCGCCTTGGAGGGGTGGCGTTGGATTCCGTTTCCGTCCATTGCACACCGGACTCGATTCCGCTCTATACCTTATGGTCAGCTTCGATGTGAGGTCCAATGTTCCAACTCATGTCCGAAGAAAAAAAGGTTACCGCCCTCAAGAGTCAACTCCTCTCCACCACCTGTCCCTTGTACAGCCTCATCTTCCCATACCGATCCTCCCGCAACACATCCCCAGCCCTCTTCCCGTTTCCATTCAAATTCCCTCCCAGCCCACTCCTCGAACTCGCAAACTTCTCCCCATTCCCTCTCCTCGTCAGAGCACCACTATCCTTACCCCTCCCGCCACTCCTGTGCTCCTCATACCCCTCCTCCGCCTCGCCATTCGCGTCCTCATCATCCCCCGGACTGGCCAGGCTATCCTCCGCACTCACCACGACCCCAGGTTCCGGCGGCGTCTCATACGACACATCATTACTGGGTGTGTCATCGCGCCGCTCCGGGTGCTCATTGAACGCCCCAGCAGTTCGTGGAATAGGGCCTCCGACGCCCCATACTGCACCTTGCAAGATGATGTCCCCTGCGAGAATTCCGGCATTCTCGACCGTCCGCTTCTCATGACGTGGGCCTGAGGACGCGCCGGCGGATGTCGGTGGAGCGCTGGCGGGCGAGGTGGACATATACGATGCGGTGTTACGGCCAGAAGAAGCGCGCGGGATAGAGCGGATAGTTTGCCGCCATTTGGATATTAAGGCTTCAGCATCGTAGTTTGCTTCTGTGATCTCTGATAGCGCGGTGCCGCCCGTTCTGTCGACTTCACGCATGACATTTGCTGGCATAAAGGTGCTGTTCGGCGGACGCATAACATATTCTCTTGGTAGCTGACATCGTGACAGTCGATCAAACTCCGCTTCCAAGTAATTGATCCGCTGTTGCGACTTCTCCAGCTCCAGGCGTTGAGCTTTGAGACTTTCTTGACCACGGGTGAAGGACCTCAAAACCTCTAGTGTCCAAGCTGAAGCCCGCTCACTGGGTCCGAGAGTCTGCCAGTGTTCCCATGCGCCGGAAAGGTGCGCGTGGTGTTTGAACGCGACGACGTCGGAGACTTTGTCAGTAGCCTGGCGTTCTACGATACGAATGTTGAGATATCGGCTCATGGTGTCGTATTGTCTCTGGCCTGGCGGTTCGATGGTCCAGGATTCGGCGGACGAAAAAGGCGTCGGCGTGAAGAGCGTTCCCGGGGCCGGGAGGATGGCTAGAGACAACCCGGGGAACGACAACGAGTAGAAGTCGAAGTCATCGTAGAGGGTCTTCGGCTTGACGGCCTTCTGCGCCGCTTCCAAGTTGCCCATCACTTCCCGGAGAGCCAACTCCGCAGCTCGACCCAACTCTGCTGCTTCCTGTAGTTTCAACATACTCTCGCTTTCGTACTCTGGGCGTTGTATCCTGTTACCGCCAGCATCCTGCCGCATCTCGGTAATACGCTGACTTTGTCCCGTTGCTGCTGCTGTAGGTGCCGATGCCGCCGCTATCGCGCCGTTCGACCACCGCGGGGGGATGTCGTTGATAACGCCAGTAGCCTGCCATGCTGCGGTGTTGATGATGCAAGCCTGGCCAGTACTGGGCTCCCTGACAGCTCTCTCTTCCTCCTCCGCGATCGAAGGTGTGGGAGATGGAGTCGGTGTAGGCTCTCGTGTCCTTGTCTCTGCTCCATCTCGTCTGGCTGTCCCTTTTACTCCTCCACTCGGCGTTGCGCTGAAGCTGTCTCTACCACCCCTCTGCTCAGTGTCCTTTCCGCCTTTTGCACCGGACTTTACTTGTCGTCTTGTGATTCCACCTCTTAGCTTCCTGATCTCGTCAACATCGTGAACGCCATCCGCTGGTTTGGGATTCTTCGGCCGAATGTACAGATCCAGATGGCGACCTAGGCTGGAGGATGTGAACGACTGACTGCAGAAGGGGCACTGCCGATCTTTGACAGGCGCCGCTTTCGACGCGCTGTTGGACCGTTGTGTCGAGTCGAGAGGTGTTGAGGCCCCGGTTCCTGGAGCGTCTTCGTCGTTCATGGTGCTGGCAGACGTTGGTACGATTTGAGGATTTTCATGTTCAACATGTGCCTCCTGCACGCCTTTTCGTTTTTCAATGGATGATCATTCTGCTTGGTCAGTCAATCGGATGCTCGTGCGAATAGCCAGGATTCGCAATGAACCGGCTAGGTGTGCCGGCAGAGTCCCTGAACAAAAGAATCCTGATTGGGATCTCGAAGCTCCGAACTTCCGGTTTCTAGTCGGACGGTTGGAGTTGCCTCGTTGCTATGGTTTGGAGACAGACATGTGAGATGGGGTTGTTATCATCTTGTTATCATCGAAATGACATCTGCAATCATCGAATTGACATCTGCAAAGGTCGTTCAACTTCATTTCCTGGCTATCAAGCAGAATGCTAAACTAGGTATCTCAATCACAGTCTTGCATTACGCTGTTTCATTACCGCCGCAGTAACCTCATGCTCTCTCGTTGTCGAACACTGGACTACATCAGCTCTCTAGGAGGCCTTCTCCGTGACCACACCATCAGCAGTGGTCGCCTGCCCAGGAGTGACAGTTCCCGTCTGCTGTCCCACGACCGGGGTTGTCGCAGTGGCCGCGGTCGGCGAGGCGGCGTACGTGGCAGAAGTCTGGCGCGACTCAACCGGGCTGCTGGGAACGCTTGAAGGCAAGTCGTTGGTAGCCTGACCCGCAACACTAGCGATGACTCCGTGCCACTTCAGAGCATCCTCTGGAGTGTGAGCCTTGAAGGCGAACTCGTGGGCTCTGGAAAGCTTAGACATCGCGCCTCCACTGGTGTCCTTGCCCCTGACATTGAACTTGACACCGTCGACGGCGCCGATCATGCAGTCGGGTAGGTACAAGCTGTTCTCTGGCGAAGGGTCTTTGGCGAAGTCGTCGTCGCTCTTGAATTCATGAAGATACTTGGATGGAGTGACGGCGTAGAAGCCTGCCTCGTACTTCTTGAGGAGACCGCTCTTGCGCTCGAGGGATCCGGCGATGAGCGGACGAGTGGATCGGTGGCCTGGTTGGCAAAGCCGATGCTCTCGACGGTACGCTTGCCTGCGCTTGGGTCGACGAGCACGTTGGCATGCCTCTTTACAAAGCTGTTCCACTCGAAGTCGACCGGAACACGCTGGGCCTACGGAAAATTAGGACATGTTCGATAAAGCGCGGGAGCATGCATGCTACACTTACATTGCCAGTAACATCACCATACATTGTGCGTGTTTGCTCGGCCTGGTTGCTCAAGACCTGGTTGAACTGCGTGAGTCCCTGCTGCAGAGTCTGAACAACATGAGACTCGAATTGCGAAAAGTTGTTCTGCACCGAGATGATATCATCACGGCTGTTGTTCTCCTCGATCACCTGCTTGTTCAGGCGGTGGTAAACTTGGCGCTGGAGGATGTATGGGTCCTCGGAGGCCTTGATCGTGTGGCTCGACGTCTCCGATGCAGCAGCATGTTGGCCGAGAAGCTCAATGTGCTTTTGCGAGGCGTTGCGAGCCTTGTCCACAGTCTTGGACTGCTTTCCAACACCCTTGTCGAGTTCCTTGGTCTTATTCTTGATCTCGGTGTGTAGACGCGTGAAGATTGGGAGAACAGAACCCTTCAACGTCTTGGCCGTCTCGTGGTGGCTGTTTTGAAGTCCTTGGGTGTTTGTGCGGACGTTGTCGAAGAGTCCAGCAACACCACCTAGGCTCTGATCGAAGTGGTGTCCCTCCTTCAACGGGCTGTTCACCGTCTTCAAGATCTTGTCGTAGTCCTTGGCGGTGGATGCGTGGAGCTTCTCGGTGGCCTCGACGTAGTCCTCGAGGTAAGCGATCGCGTGCTTCCAAGCTTGCAGGCGCTCGTGGAAGAGCTTGCTGGTCTCGCTGGTGTCATCGTCGGGGATCGCATCGTTGGAAGAGCCCGTCACGGTGCGGACCGGTACTGGGTGGCCGCTCATGTTGTTGGGGGGGGAGCTGCGAATAGTGGTGGTTGGTTAGTCCTACTGATCTCGCCGTGGAACCCACCGGGAAGAACCCCTGTCGTGTGGAGCAGGTGGAGGCGGAGGAGCTTACTGTGTGTATGGTGTGCAGGACAGGAAGGATGGGAGGATTGCTAAGAGAAAGAGTGTGGTCTCGTTCCTTTATATACGAAGGTGTGAGCAAAGAGGATATGACGTCGCTGCCTTGTTAGCCGCACAGCACCTCCTCCTACACGGACGACTCAGAAGACAAAGCACAGCCACAGCGCGCACAGCGCACGACCTCGTCGGTCAGTCTAGAACTAGAGCGCGATCGCCAATGGGACCTCTCCGTTTGACGACATATCACCACCGTCACCCTTCATTTGCTTCAAGGGGCTCGGAAATCTTGGACATGCCGAGTCGATTACTAGTACATCCAATGCATTTGTCCCTTCAATGAGATCATCGAAATCAAGTCATAGAGCCTGTTGACATTATTATTACACTTGCCCGAAACTTGGAGACAACTCGAAAGGCGTGCAGGTGGATTGCCTTGCCGGATGGTCAAGGATAGACTGTCCCCATTATTCTCCGGGGCTCCCGAGAATGAAGCACTTTCCAATTCCCTCCCTTCCTGTTGGACATAAGCTTATCGTGGCGGCGATTGGAACACGGCATGATGACCTCCGCCGGAATTGGCTGCAGAAAAGCAATGCACACCGCAAACCTCACACGACAGTCCTTCGTCCATCGACCTCATCTCAAACGGGCATCAATAGGTGAGGTCCGATTCCTTATCCTTACCTTTCAGCAGTGCCACGGAATTATGCTACTAGCGGGCAAGTCCCAAAGGTGGGTGGTGGGGGCTCCATTTTACTACGCGTCACTATCTCCTTGTCCATCGAACCCCACGTCCAAAAGAAACCTAATACGCCCGAAGAGCCTCCTACTGCGCCCGAGTTCTTGTCCCGCGAGAGCTACATCTTCCACCGCCACCGCCGCCTCGAGCTGCCATCGTCCATCACCCATCATCATGTCTGTCGCCGGAGTCCTATCGTCGGTCCCACTGCCGACTTTCGTCCAGAAGCGCCTCTTCAACCACAACACCCCCGCAGATCGGAGCTTGAGCATCGACAACATCAATCCTCACGTGAAGGAGGCGAAGTATGCCGTCCGCGGCGAGCTAGCCATCAAGAGCGAGCAGTATCGTGCGCAGCTGGCCAAGGGCGAGGGCAAAGATCTCCCATTCGATTCAGTCATCAGCGCCAACATTGGCAACCCCCAACAACTCGATCAGAAGCCAATCACTTTCTTCCGACAAGTCGCCAGTCTCGTCGAGAATCCTCTCCTACTCGAGCACGAAGACGTGTTGAAGGACAGCCTGGGGTACAACAGTGACGCGATCGAGCGGGCTCGCAAGCTGCTGAAGGATGTCAAGAGCGTTGGTGCATACTCACAGTCGCAAGGAGCGCCGGGCATTCGACAGACCGTGGCGGACTTCATCGAGAGGCGAGATGGATTTCCCGCAGACCCAGCGAGCATCTACCTCTGTGGTGGTGCTAGCGCTGGTGTCAACGCCCTCATGACCGTCATCTGCGCTTCGCCACAGACTGGTATCCTTGTTCCCATTCCACAATACCCTCTCTACACCGCCACATTGAGTTTGCTCAACGCCCAAATCGTGCCATACTATCTGGAGGAGGAGTCAAATTGGAGCACCAACGTCGACGGCATGCGTACGGCTTTGAAGGAGGCACAGGCCAAGGGTATCGACGTTCGTGCAGTGGTTGTGATCAACCCGGGCAATCCCACGGGTGGATCGCTGGAGCCCAGTAACATCAAGTCCGTGATCGAGCTTGCTGCTGAGGAGAAGCTTGTGGTGCTTGCCGACGAGGTATACCAGACGAACGTGTTCGAGGGCGAATTCAACAGCTTCAAGAAGTGCTTGCGCGAGCTACAGAAGAGCGAGAAGAACAAGGAGGGCAAATTCGACAACATTGAGATGGCGAGCTTGCACAGCATCAGCAAGGGTATGGTTGGTGAATGTGGACATCGAGGAGGATACTACGAGATGGTCGGGTTTGATGAGAAGGTACGCACTGATGCGCATCGTTCTGAAGAGAGATACTAACCAGATTCAGGTTGTTGAACAAATCTACAAGTTCGTCAGCATCATGCTCTGCCCGCCCGTCGTCGGGCAATGCCTCGTCGATTTGATGGTCAACCCTCCCAAAGAAGGCGAACCCTCCTACGCCCTCTACCGCGAAGAGTACGACACTACCTTCAACAACCTCAAGGAGCGCGCCATGGCCCTGTACCACGCCTTCAAAGAAATGGAAGGCGTCGAGTGCCAGGAGCCGCAGGGGAGCATGTATCTCTACCCGACCATCAACCTTCCAGAAAAGGCGATCGATGCGGCCAAGGAGGCGGGTAAAAGTCCCGATGAGTTTTACTGTTTGCGATTGTTGGATGCAACGGGCGTGTGTATTGTCCCGGGTGCTGGATTTGGTCAGAAGGAGGGCACTCTGCATTTCAGGACGACATTTTTGGCGCCAGGCACGGACTGGGTGAAGAGGATCACCAAGTTCCACGCGGAGTTCTTGGAGAAGTACAGATGAGAAATGAGACGAGCTGGGATTGACTTGGGAATTGGATGACTTGGGAATTAGTAGCATGGTGAATTCGAATCGTACAGACTCGAGTACCTCGTTGCTTCAGCAATTGCATAGCGGATCGACTTGCCAATACCATATGGAATGAAATCCTTTCCACAACACGTGTCGAAGTTCCATGCATGTGAATAAAGCCACCGTGGCTTGAATTGACTTCTACGATCTTCTATTATGAACACGCTTGTCTGGTTGTTGGTTCCGACGAGCAAACTGCAATCATGTGCTGGTGCGAGGGCTTCCTTTCTGTTGCGCAACATGTGTGCAATATTTTCGCTGATATGGAACTATCGCCAACGTCACAAGATGTTCAATGTGCCATTCATGTATAGACAGCTGATACATTGGAAAGTAAGGTATTCACCATTGCCGAGCACAAGCCACCTCAGGACACCATCAAAGACCCTGGAAAGCTTGCGCTTTGACCCGCCATATTCTCGAGTCCGAGTCTCGACCTGACTTCCTTGACTTTCTTTTAACCTCACTCACCTCTTTGTCTCCCATCACTTTGTCCTCTCCCCAGTGGTCACACAACCGCTGTACACCACATACACGACCCTAGCTCGCCGATCCCGTATGAACTGCCTCTAGACGAATCACCAATCCCACTCCTGTCTTCCTGGCACTTCGATTGCTCTCTTCCTCCGGATTCCTGAACCATGGCTACCGACACCAATGTTGGCGGCTCCAGCGCCGACGGCCTCTCCGCCGCCGAGCGTCTGATGCAAAAGCACGCTTCTGAAGAGACGCACAACCCCACCGTGGAAGAGGTGCCCGACGAGGACCTCGTGGCCCACCCGCCGCCATCTGGCATTCCCGCGGACTCTGCTCCGGCTTCTGATGCGACCATGTCCAGCAAGGCTGCAGGCAAGCAGCCGATGCGTGAGCAGCCTGCCGCTCCCAAGAAGCCGGCTCTTGATACCCAATCCGAGGAGCTGTTCCCGGCTCTGGGCGCTTCCAAGGCTCCGGCCAATGCTGCTCCCAGCATGTGGTCGAAGAAACCCGCTGCTGTTGGCAAGGCTGCCAATGGCGTGCCCAATGGTGACACCAACGGATCCGCTGCGACATCTCGTGCATCTTCCCGTGCATCCGCTCCCGTGTCGGGAATTGTCACACCGAGCGCTGGTGCTCAATCCCAGCGTGGTCCAACTCCTCAGGTGTCTCTCCCGGGCCGCTACTCCGAGCAGATCCAGCTGCACCCTTCGATGATGACTCCAAGGAATCAGCTGAAGAAGCCGGTGGCTGAGGTTTTGCGTGATATCAACAAGCGATCCAAGGCCACTATCGAAATGAAGTCTGGGCCTGGCGGTGTCATTGTGTTTGAGGGCTCTGGCCCTGTGGACGCTGTTCGCATTGCCTTGAAGGAGGTTGCTAACCAGCTCTGTGCTAAGGTGAGAAAGATTATACTCTCCCACGGTTTCGAGTTTTCCTAACATGTATCTAGCAAAATCTCAAGGTTCCCATCCCAATGAGCGTGCGTGGCAAGATCGTAGGCAAGCAAGGAGCTACCATCCAGGCCATCTCCAAGAAGACCGGCGCCAAGATCAATATCTCCAAGCAAGAGGCGGCGGAGATTCTCGAGGACGACGACATGGATGCTACAATCGATGTTCAGATCGAGGGTGACCCATTCGCTGTTCAGATGGCAAAGCAGGACATTGAGAAGATCGTCAACGAGCACACCTCCACGGCCAACACCCGTCTGAAGCACATTCCCGCCGAGTACTACCCATTCTTGAACCATCAGCTCGCCGGCTCCAGAGTTGGACAAAATGCAAATTTGCAGATCCCGCAGTACACGACCTGGCGCCAGCAGGCTCCCGCTCAGAACCCAGCCTCGTTCGCACCACAAGCCGGCCTACCAATTTCGCTTTCTGGTGATCGCCAGGCCGTCGCTGAGCTCCGCGCCGAGATCGATCGTCAGGTCCAGGAATTGCAAAGGCAACTCATGCTCGAGCAAATGGCAGTCGAGCGCGGCAGACATCAATTCATTTTCGGCAACAAGGGCACTTCTCTCAACGAATTCGTCAAGGACACCGGCTGCTCTGTCATCTTGCCTCCCGACGATGATGATTCAGAGACTCTCTACATCGTCGGACCCTCTGATCGCATTGAGGAGGCCAAGGAAAGGATCATGGATCTGGCATCGAGCATGACCATGGCCAGCGCGGATATCTCCCGTCAATTCGCCAACGCTCCGCGAGGCGCTCAAAACCACGCTCGCGACGTCACCCGCTACCTGCAGCAACGCCAGGCTATTCAAGAGATCGAGCGTGCGCACAACGCTAGCATCGTGCCAGATACCACAGGTGCTTGGAACATCTACGCTCCAGACAACAAGACCGCCATGAAGGCTCGTGCCGACATCATGAGTCTGATCGGAGGCCACCCACCAAGCCGATTCCAGCCCGTCGATGTCGACCCGTTCTACCACGCCCATATCCGCGACCAGGCCGCTCGGCAGATTCGTGACGAGTACGGTGTCCGCGTAGTCATCCCCGACGAGTTCGACGAGTCGCCCATTCTCCTTGTCTACGAGGACCGCGCAGCATCGCCTGACTATCAGCTCCCGAAACAGCCGCCGCAGCAGTCCGAGGTGCAGGCCTTCCAGCAGGCTCTTCAGCAAGCGCAGAAGCACATTCTCGGAATGCTGAGCGGCAACGCTGAGATCACTTCTCGCGAGGTTGATGCTCCTGTGAAGTTCCATGACAAAATCCGTCGCCATGTCGACCGTCACCACCAGTCGCTGGGCGCGGGCCAGATCCCGACCCAAGTCAGCTTCGGTGGTCCTCGCCAGGCCGCGCAAAGACGCAACCCGGCGCCGACTGTCGGTCTGCGTGGTCCTCAAGACTCGGTCGACACGCTCATGCAGAGCCTGCTGGCCTTCATCGAGCAGGAGAAGCAGGACGAACTCGAGCGCGGCTTCACCTTGACATTCGACTTCCCGCAAAAACACGCGAACCATCTCATCGGACGCAAGGGCGAGAACATCAACCGCCTCCGCGAGGAGTTCGATGTCGACATTCAGCTGAATGATGGAAGGTGCGAGATCAAGGGCCCGGAGGCCAAGGCCAACGCCTGCAAGAAGCACATCTTGGAATTGGCAAAGAAGCTCGAGGACGAGACCACTCACCATCTCAATGTGCCCGCGCAATACCACAGGGAGCTTATCGGAGCGCAGGGCGCTCAGGTGAATCGCCTACAAGACCGCTACAATGTGCGCGTCAACTTTCCTCGCAACAAGCAGGGTAACGATGACGATGGCGAAGATGCTGGCTCGCGCCGCAACAATCAGCAGCAGCCGAACGAAGTGATCATCAAAGGTCCCAGCAGGGGCGCTGACCAATGTCGCGACGAACTTCTGAGCCTGCTCCAGTACGTCAAGGACAACTCGCACACCGCCACGGTATCTGTCGCACAAAGCCAGCTGCCATCATTGATCGGATCGGGAGGCAAGGAAATGGAAGCTCTGCGCCTCGACACTGGCGCCCAGGTCGATGTTCCCAGCGCGCGTGATGGTACCAGCGAGTCCGGCCGTGCGGAGATCAAGATCAAGGGCTCTAAGAAGGCCGTCGAGGATGCGAAGAAGATGATTGAGGAGAAGGCCAAGGTCTTTGACAACACGATCACGCGGAACCTCGAGGTTGAGCGGAAGCACCACCGTCTGATCATTGGAGCTGGAGGTCAGTTTGATGAGTTGAAACATGGTGTTGCTGTACTAATACATACACAGGGTCCAACCTGCGCAACATCATCACGCAAGCCGGCGGCCCAGAAGAGCAGCGCCTTCACAACCGAATGATCCGCTTCCCCAAGACTGACGTCGAGGGCAACACCATCCGCGTGGAGGGAGAGAAGTCTGTCGTCGACAAGATCTGCTCTGCCATTGAAGCTCTTGTCAAGGATCAAGAGTCGCAGACCACCGAGAACTTGGAGGTCAAGCCGGAGAAGCACCGACTTCTCATCGGCAGAGGCGGCGAGACCCGCCGTAATCTCGAGCAACAGTTCGGCGTTCAGATCAACGTGCCTCGCCAGACCGACACCGGCCCACAACGCTCCCAGGTCCGCATTCAGGGACAGGCGGAGAAGGTGGAGAAGGCCAAGGCTCACATCATCGAACTCACCAAAGATCTCGAAGGGGTGACCGTGTCCATCCCTCGTCGCTTCCACCATGTCATCGCCGACAACGGCCAGTTCTTCCGCCGTCTGCGCAACGACCACAAAGTCACCATTGACCACGACGGTCAGCGCCCACCCCCAAAGACCACCGCTCCTACCCCAACCCGCGCTAATGGCGGTGGCTCTATGCCCTTGATTACGGACGAGCCTGGCTCTAGCAGCCACTCCTGGGAATCGCACGACCTCAACTCCTCCACCGAAGAAGGCGACATTCCATGGACTCTCTCCGGTGCCAGTCCTGAGGCCGTCGCCGGTGCCCGCGCCAAACTCGAGAAAGCTCTCGAAGAAGCCAAGAAGCAGGACACCATTGGCTTCCTCATCCTCCCGGACCCGCGTGCATACCGACATGTCATCGGGCCTGGTGGAAGCGAGATCAACCGCATCCGCAAGAAGACGGGTACGAAGATCCAGGTTCCTCGCGATCAGCAGTCCGGCGAGGCGATTGAGATTATCGGGTCAAAGGAGGGGGTTGAGGAGGCGAGGGATGTGATTCTGGAGATTGTGCAGCAGAACGCTCAGATCCGGTAATGGGGAGAGATGTGAGGAGGTAGAGGTAGTCCTCTTGGGTTCAGTTAGGCGGTGCCGTAGGTGAGGGAGGGTGTATATCAAAATGTAACGGTAGAGCGATAGTAGCGAAAATAGACAGCGAGTATGGGCACGCATCACTAGTCGCAGGCAAACAGACCAAGGCCTTTCGAACCACAAAGCTAGTGACCTGACTTGGAGCTTGACAGGGCCACATTCTCTAGTGATCGCTGACATGATGCATATTTACATTGTACTAGTACAGCCGAATTATACAGAGGCAGATGCGGATCCGGTGTTCCCTTCATGTCTTCTGCTGCCACCCTTTTCCGGTCCAAAGTAGAGTGTAGTTGTGTCTTCCTTCGTCGACATCCGGCCCATCAAGGCTCGGTCTGGCCGAGCGACTCCCAGAAATCAAAACAAATAGGCGCCTCCGATGCTGCCTTCCTCTATCGCCGATGTCTTGCCATCCCATCCTTCCCTCCCCCGACCTCCTCCCTCTTTCCAGATCTCTTTCACGTCCCCGTCAGCCCCATCTCCGCCAACTCCAAACTCCTCGCCGCCAACCCCGTAGCAGGAGCCAGTCAAGCAGCCGCCAATTGTCCCTCACTCCCCGCACTACTCGGCGGCGGAGGCGGCAATTCCAACCTCGTATTCTCCGCCATCATCCTCTGAAACCCGATCCCCACGCCCTCAATCACCGCCAACAGAATCGCACACCCGATCGCGCCGTTGCGGATGGCTCGAGGACCGCCGCGCACGGCCAACGCTCCGCCCGTGAAGAATCCGGCGATGATGGCGTTCCAGGGGTCTTCCTTTTTCCGCACGCCTTTGACGGCGCAGTCGAATGTGCTGAACATGCCGCCCCAGACGCCGAAGTTGCCGCCGAGGACGGGCGCGCGGGCTTTGATTGCTGTGAGGGCTGTATTTGCGCGCACAAGTATCAGTTTGATCCCGCTCAAAGATTATTTCTCATGCATGTCCGAACATACCTCCTATCCGCCGTTCTCCGTAGGGACTGTTTCGGAAACCTTTGACGCCGTGCCATACTGCTCCTCCTATTGCCTGCGCGGAAGTCGTCGTTAGTCCCATCTGTTCTTGAGGTTTTTTCTCTTTGGACGCTCCGTCAAGGTACGCACTCCCATGCAAAAGGCTCCTCCGAAATCAGACAGCGCGACCCACGGGCATGGATCCCGTGAGTGATCTAGTCCATGGCCTTGCTCCGCCATCGCGAGGGTTGTATATCAGATGTGGCCGAGGTCGTGGTGGCGGTCGCGGGAGTCGTGGATGATCCGTTCGTAGGTATTCGATCGTCAGCGATGGAACGGCGATTGATGGAAGGCGAGTCGACAGTCGTTGGGTTGATGGGAGGATGTTTTGTTCGTCGCCGCAAAAAAATTGAATGAGGTTGGATTCGATGATGGAAGCTTTCCCGCCGCCCGAGACTGGCCGACGTTCCGGGATGGTGGCCCATATCGAGATTATCGACAATTATAAGTAAGTGTGCGTACGCGTACGCGCTAAATCT